>LBNU01019120.1:29794-40195 GCA_014162995.1 Artemisia annua
AAAACAAAACAAAACAAAACCAAAAACAAACAAACCTCTCTTCTCTTAAAGTCAATTCCTGTAACTGGATTCTCGGATTTACCCTAAGTTGATCATAACTTAAAGTGCTTTGACTTTCTACACTTTCACATTCGTTTTCATCTGTTGTTGATTTTGGTGCCGAGTGCCGACTCTTCACCATTTGTTTCTTGAATCTGCTCAGATGTTTCCGAAGTAACTTCTGAACCTTCATTACTTTCCGAACCAGCAGAAGGTTCTTCACTCTTTGCTATGGCTACAAAGTGGACACTTCAATTTTATTTCTTTTCAAAAGGACTAACACTACATATTAATTTTATTTCTTTTTTGCCGAATCCCATAAGAATAATGTAATGAAAATGAAAATCACTAGAAATGATTAGTACCAGGTGAGCTGCTTTCAGATGGTGGGCTTCTAACAGGTCGGACCGGAGAAGCATCAGATGGTCCCTTCTTTTCTGCAGTGAGAACAGAAGATAAAGCAGCAACTGCAGCTGCTCTTTGTGATCCCCGGGTTGGTGCCTTTGGAGAAGCTGAAGATTTGGTGGTTGGTGACGATTGAAAAGCAGAGTTTAAGGCTGCTAAGGCTGATGCTCTTTGAGTGGGCCCACCCTGGTTTCCGTTTGACCTATCTTGACTCTGTGATAACATCAAAAATTATAAAACACTCCACAACCAAGAAATTCTCGACAGGAAATGTCAACCCATAAGAAAACGGGTCAACTGGGGTTGTATTAATAATGGGTCAAACGGTTAAACTGATTAAAAGTCGCAAAACATGTATTTAAATGTTTACTCCTTCCTAAATCATGTCTGTATATTTAAAATATCACTATTTTAAATATCCAACATAAGAAATATTTCAAGACCAAAAAGTGGTGGTTGGAAAACTCAACCCGTTTTGACTTGCATACAAAACTTACAGTTTTGACCCAAACTCATTTTGTAAAGCGCTGTCAAGTAGATGCATAAGTTTATAGGAATCAATTACCTCTGCCGCATGGCCTCCTCCAAACCCAAACATTAGCAAAATCTTCTTTTGGAATGAGTTCCCATGTGCCTAGCCACGTTTAAAAGGAAAGGGGAGTCCAAATCAATAGTATATAAAATCAATTACAATAAGATGTTTTGTGTCATACAAACAATAGGACAAACACATACATTAGCTTTGGCAGAATCCCATGAGAAAAATGTTGTGAAGAAGCTGGGTTCGTTTCCTTCTGAAACTCGGTACAAAGGCACGGTTGGGGATAGGCCGTCCAGAGTTGAAGCCAACTCTATGTATTTCTGAAGTCGGGTTCATTTAATACACATTAAATAACAGGAAGAAACAATTTGCAACAAAAATAAAATAAAATAAAAATAAAAATAAAAATAAAAAATAATAATAATAATAATAATAATAATAATAATAATAATAATAATAATAATAATAATAATAATAATAATAATAATAATAATAATAATAATAATAATAAAATAAAATAAAATAAAATAAAATAAAATAAAATAAAATAAAATAAAAAAAAATAAAATTAAAAAAAAAAAAAAAAAAAAAAAAAAAAAAAAAAAAAAAAAAAAAAAAAAAAAAAAAAAAAAAAAAAAACACACACACACAAAAACAAAAACACAAAAACAAAAAACAAAAAAACCTATGCTAAAGAAGTACCTGCCCAATATCAAAGGCAGTTTGCTTTTCCTTGGAGTCAACCGATTGACCAACCCAAACAAACACCTCAAGATGTGTATCTAATATTAAGATATCCTCTGTCAACAGGTCATCTTGCGAAAAATTGTAGATTTCCTCAATCTGTTGTAGAAAAAGAAAACATAACTTAGCCAATCATCAGGGTAACTTATTATGTATGATTAGCTTATACAAAATGGAGAACTTACCTCAAACTTTCCTATGGATTGAGAAAGCAGCAACACAGATAACAAAGAAAAATTTAGATAAATTAATCACGAAAAATTTGGCCATTAATTAAATTATATCGAAGCTTATATTTGAAAGAAATAAATGAAACCTTTATTGAATGAGTATGAAAACAAGTGAGGATCTCTGGCTGTATCCGGTGCTACTTTTTTACTAGTGTAGCCTTGTTTCCCTCCAAGGGCAAACCAAAAAGTTGAGTTCTCTGTTCCTTCTTTAGCAAACTTCACGGTTGCACCAGGCTGAAATTTGAAGTAAAGGTACACAAAATAAATTACAATTATATTAACTACAAATCACAAAACATGACTGCAATAGCATTCTTATGTATTTGGTCATGCATGTTAAGAATATTTTCTGCTAAAAAATTATACCTTTAGAAATTCAGCAATTTTGGCAGCCACGGTGTGCTGCTCAACAATACTCTGGTTTCCATGCCACGTGAATAATGAAGAACCGGTTTGAAGAAGAAAACAATCATAGGAATTTAATGAGGTTGCGACCTGAAAGGGATCATATGTAAAAATGGAGTAAGCCTTGATAGAACTAAATCCTAAAAAGCAGTGATGATACAATTACTAATCATCAAGTTAAATAAGCAATATACAATCTCCTAACTACTAAACATGAATAAACTTGCAAGATGATAGAACAACAGATAATATTGGAAGAGTGAGAATGAGAAAATAAAGGCCCCACAACACAATTTTAATAAATAACATGACAAGAGTAATTCCAAAGGGGTGCATACCGCATCTACTTGAACGGCTTTATTATTATGCACTGAAGTACCCGATATCTGAATGAGCGCTACACCATCTGAACTATAGGTTTCATCATTCAGCCCTTTGTCTGCAATGCAGTTTTTGTAACCAGAGCTCAATCCACCCTGATAACAGAAATGTATCATTCTCTCGCCTCAAATTCCCCAACCGTGTGTACATTTCAGTTTTATATCAACATATAAACTAAAAAGTAGAATTGTGAAGAATGTACCTTTAACACAACCATAGGCTGAAAGATGGCAACAAACTGTGGCGGTTCTTTCCCTTGATATACACGACCCTGCAGAAGAAGAAGAATTTTTTTAGTATATATTTCTTTATCATCACTGCAACAACTGAATTAACTTTGAAAAGTAATAAAATGTCATAGATAAACTACCTGAATTGGTCTTCCTTTCAGTGAGTTGAACATTGTTGTAGCCAACCGTGCAGCCATGTTTTGATCATCCTGATATTGCAAGATACAATCATGTCAACAAATACAGATCACACAGGATTTGAAACTCAGAAAGAAAAAAAATAAGAATTGAAACAAAACTTTAAAATTTAAAGTACCTCAATGCTATCTTTGCCGATCCAACAGCACAGGTAGTAATCTTCTTTCTTTTCATTAGAATGGTAAGTGTAAAGGACAATGTAGCAATCTCCACTGTAAAATTTACCAATATCGTCCTTTGGTACTGGTGTTTTAGCACTGCCATTTATCCGCCACACCTAAAATGCAAATAAGTAAATAAAAATCATTCAAAACTTCATCGTTAGAAAAGAAACGAGGCATGTGACTGTTTGTGATCAAACCTCGATTTTTCCATTTTCTTCAAGCAAAGGTGGGACCTCTTCAGTTGCAGTAGAACTTTTTGCCAGCCCTTTGAGCCCAACGCCTTGCTGCTTCAGTAGAGCTAGTAATACAGAAAATAGCATGATAATTGATACCTGACACTTTTTTATTAGCATTGAAAATAAATAGAATATTTACCTGCTACTTTTCCTCTACCACCCTCCTCGGAAGCAACTGGTGCTGAACCTGATGGCCATGACTCAAAGTTGGACTTAAATGAATGTGTCTCATAACCTTGAATAAGCCGAGTTACACGGGTTGACTTAGGCCGATTTTGACTCGCAATAAAATCCTACATAAGTATAAAGGAGAAAATAAAAAAATCATACTAGAGGTGGTAATTGATTTAAATGCGTCGGAATATCTCAAACTGTTCAATATAAAATAGCTAAGGGAACAGCCAAATGGGTCAAACGGGTACGAACTAGAAAGTTGCTCAACAAGTTTTTAAGACATAAAACCTACTAATTCGAACTATCCAAACATTAAGATCATTATTGTAATACTATTGCCTTTCTAACCATATTTAATTATTGCACTAATTGTTTATAAAGAATTAGAAAATGGGAGAAATGTGTTGGTGGGTCAACCGGACCCAGCCCAAGACAATTATGATGGTACTGGAATACACATGTTTAATGTCGAAAGGCCCCTTGCCTCTCAACCTAGAGGTCAAGGGTTCGATCCTCACTCCCTACAAAAGGCTGGAGGTCCTTTTCTACCTTAGGTAGAACCGGAAGCAGCCTCTCTACCTTTGGAAGACGGTATTGGGACCCATAACCCGTGGAAGACGGTATTGGGAGTTACTTTACTTTACTTTTTTAATGTCGAAAGGCCTACCTCAGCAGCTTGCACGGCAGCTTTTCTTTCGTCCACTTGTGTTACTCGGCCAACCCATACAAAGACCTCTGAACCACAGTCCAATAGATAGCATTTGTTGTTTTCAAGTAACGACTTTGAAAGTTCACCATCCACGTCCTTAACCTGACCTTCAGCAATGCTTCAGAAAGAACAACTAAAGGTTAGCACGGATAACGCTTGAACATTTTATATGGTTAACCCACACACAAACATGAGACAAATTATACCAATAGAGTTTTGGTGCAGTCTTCTCTAAAACTATATCATCATCACTTGCAACCTTTTTGCCAATAGGAGCAAATCCACCAAAGATGACCCAAAATTCACCAGAGTCACCCTCTGCCTGTAGCTTTCCGTCATCTGAACATATCATTAAAAAGAAATAAAAATAATGAATCAGAAATCATGGCTTCAAAGAACTAAATAAAATATGTGTATATAACATATGACTTACCAACAATTGCAACATCACATGTCCCATCATGATATTTTTCCTTTAGGAACTGAATAACTTCCAAAGCTTTAGCCCGTTCTTGTATGTTTGAGTTTGCTCCATTGAATTGAAAGATCTTCTCTTTAGTGTCCAAGATAAATACATCATCATGATTCAATGTGGATCGTGAAAAGGGGACCTAAATTATAACAAAGCTCAAAACTTTATTTTCATAGATTAAGAAACGAGCCCTAATATATTCAAATTATGGGTGGTATTTAAGACCTGCTTCAATCTAACAGCTCGTTTTCCTTTGCACGTGTACAATCGTATTTGAAATTCTTCTTCTTCGGTTTCCTTAAACCCTGAAGCACAACCTCCCTCGAGTGGTATGATACATGGTTTAAAATATGACAAAAATTTATCAGATTCATGACCCTGAGGTTCCCTGTACTGCACTGCACGTCCACCAAGAATCGCATCAAGTTCAACTGTTTTTATTGCTGCGGTTCCAGCTTCGTCCTGATTTATACCATAAAATAAGACCACTTAAGATACTGTAACATAAACAAATCACAAATATAAATAATTATACATATAATAATCTACCTGGCTAGTATCTTTTCCCAACCAGAAATGTATGTCATAAAAGTATGCACCTCCTTTACCAGAAGTAGTCTGAAAATACATGAGAAAGTTCTAAAATTAAACAGCTTTTTGAGATGGACATACATGGAAAACAAGAATAGTGTTGAATATGATTAGCACCTGCAATACGATGTATGAATCACCACAGTAGAATTTACCATAACTAGATTTAGGTAAAGGTACTGGCTGAAAGTTTTCGATTCTCCATATTTCGGTCCCTCTACAAAAAGTTAAGTAAAAGTCCAATACAACAAAATGCAAGTAAACTAATAATTTAAGCTATGAACAGATTTATATAGTTTACAAGTAAGAAATTTAGCAAGGATACACTCTTTGACCCACTCCTTGAAATGCTGGTTCGAGAGCTTTTGCAGAGCCAGACATGGTGTAAAGTACTAAACTTGAATCTTCTTTATACAAGAACAGAATCCCACGACGCAATCTATATATTAGATCACTGCAATGTTCAAAGTACCGCCATTTAAAAAAGTTGTAGTTTCCCAATATCGGGCTTAGCATAAAATTTTGTCTTCTATTAAATTGAAGGCCAGACAAATAAGAGTTACACACATATGCAACCCAAATATAAAGCTTAGACATTGAAAAACATCATATAATATGCATTCAATATTATGAATCCCAGTTGGACGTTTTATTAACATTGTGTTAGTCTATACTCTATACCTGATGAACTATGAGTGCTGAAAATAGCTAGTTAGTAATCATTCAGAGACAATGGTACTAAAGAACCGTGGGGCATATTAATTACAAGATCATGATAACCTTATCTCAAAGTCATCACATCCCTTATTAGGGAAGTGAAATATCTGCCTCGGCTTAGATTTATGAGCACAAATATGCCATATTTACCAACTTAAACCATTTATAGCCAAAACCTAATACTCGTCAATAGGTTAATGGGTGCAGGACGCCAAAATCACTACTTACTACCCATCTTATATGATTGTGTTCTATGATTATTGTATCAATCTCCCAAAATCTGAATCAGGCGCAAAGAATTTTCAACAAAAATCTATCCCCATCAGCACTTTCACGAAATAAAACAGCAGATATATTCATATGAAAGTCACAAGCGTAGCTATCAATACTTAGGAGCCTGCTTAAAGTATAACTTCATTGTGTATAATCCTCAATCAAAATCCTCATTTCACCTCACTTCATACTTACAAGTCCAAACACATCTCTAGGCTGGTGATCACTCAGCCACCTCATTGGAGATTTACAACAATCAAACTAAACAACCTGATCATCCCGAAAAACTGTCAATTGCAGCCTCACAAACAACGTGTTCCTTATATCATATAACAACCATATACGGTTCAATAACACAATCCTCTTGCTCTAACTAACACCCATCAACAGATGTAACCCAGTATCTTGACCAACAATCAAAACCCTAAACCATAAATATTAACTAAAGAAACATAACACAGTAGATCAAATCATTACCCGATTTCAAACTACAATTCAAGTCAAAAAGATCTTTTACAAGTACACAAACAGTCAACACAAGTTCTGGATCATCAAAAAAAGATCCAAAATCTAAATTAAATAAAGTTCACAACAGAATTAAATTAAAACCAAAAAATACAAAATGGTCTAGACAATTGAATTGAAAAACATCAGTTGATTAGGACTAGATTAAGAAAACCACAACATGAACTGATTTTGAGTTTGAGATTCAAAAATTGAGTTGGTTTAAAAAGTGTAATTCAAAATAACCTCTTTTAGCACAGTGCCTCAGAATAGGAGGTCTGCTTGCTCAATCTCGCTATGAAAACATAACCCGAACAATGAAAATGCATATCTGCTAGACAGCTAACATCGCATTCTTTTACCCAAATATCAAATCATCTCCTAATAAACTTATTCAAACCTGCCATACAATTTCTGCAACTAATACCGGGCATATCAAATAATCCAACTCCAATCAAAATACAACCACTTGATCATCTCGAAAAATGGTCAATTGAAGTCACACTCGTTCACACAAACACAACTTGTTTCCTTAAACCATATAAAAACCAATCCACCATGTTCTAACAACATAATCCTCTTACTTAAACTATACAACATCCATCAATAGATCCAACAAACTACCTTAAACAACAAAACACACCAGATCAAAAACTACAATTCAAGTCAAAAAAAGATCTTTCACAAGTACACAAACAGTCAAACACAAGTTCAAGATCATTAAACCAAGATCCAAAAACCATACTAAATAACATAAACAGCAAAACCAAGTTAAGAAACCAAAAAGATCTAGACAATTGAAGTGAAAAACACAAACCTGAGATGGGTTTGAGATAAAGTTCAGATCTTGATTATTGTTGGGTGTTAAAAAAAAGAAAGGAAGGAAGGAAAGTGTTTGTGTGTGATGATGAGATGAAACGGAAAAACAAAAGGACATAGAAGACCAAAAACAGAGCTGGCAAAAGTTATGTATAATTATAGACACAGAAACCACACAACACAAAGTGTCTTGTGTGTTGTACTANAACACACCAGATCAAAAACTACAATTCAAGTCAAAAAAAGATCTTTCACAAGTACACAAACAGTCAAACACAAGTTCAAGATCATTAAACCAAGATCCAAAAACCATACTAAATAACATAAACAGCAAAACCAAGTTAAGAAACCAAAAAGATCTAGACAATTGAAGTGAAAAACACAAACCTGAGATGGGTTTGAGATAAAGTTCAGATCTTGATTATTGTTGGGTGTTAAAAAAAAGAAAGGAAGGAAGGAAAGTGTTTGTGTGTGATGATGAGATGAAACGGAAAAACAAAAGGACATAGAAGACCAAAAACAGAGCTGGCAAAAGTTATGTATAATTATAGACACAGAAACCACACAACACAAAGTGTCTTGTGTGTTGTACTAAAAAGTAACTTATATGCATTATTATTTGCTTTTTTCATTTTTTTTTTTTTATATATAATATGATTTGTATATAAAATATTTTTTTGAAGAAATTGGTCAAAAGTAATTAAATTGGCAACGGTTTGTTATAAATAAATAAAAAGTTGCTTATGGGGTCTTTAGCTAAATAGAAATGATATATGGAATTGTATGGCGGAAAACGAGTGTCTGCATCTTGATGGTTGCAGATATGGACTCACTTGTTTTATAACATATCAGGATGCTAACACTTGTTTTTAAGCCTACTATTAGGCCTAACGTTAGGTCCATATATCATTTCTCCTAGCTAAAATGTTAGAAAACTTTTTGCAACTTGTCTTGCGAACAAATCAACAAGGTTATATTATGTTTTACGGTTTATTTTCTGATACTTTTATGATTGGTTTATACGAGTCATATATTGGTTTCGATGTAACAAGTGATTACTAGGAAGATGAACGCTATGGTATGTTATTGATACTTTATTTTCCAGGTAGGTATGTATATTATACTGCAAATGAGTCTGCAAATAAAGTTACAGAAAATTTGTTATATTTTTTTAGCTAGTTTGTTGTTAACATATTTTTTATCATTTTTTCATAGCCTATTACCAATTTTCTAGTTTAATCAATTTCTTTAATTTTATAATTCTCGTTTTTTTTATTTTATGAATGAAGTTCTTGTACTGCCATTTCCTTTTATTCATAATAACTAGTTTTTCTTTTTATCTTTATTTCATTTGTGACCTTTGAAGTAAAAAAATATATATCATGTCTTGCTATTGAGGTAATTTCTACCAAAGATGGTAGATTTGAAGTGAAGTAAAGGTTTTGTATGTTACGGAATTGATGGTTAAAAAAGGGTGTAGAATGAATATACTTGGAATATAAAAATTATACTTAAGCTAAAAGAAATAAATAAAGGACATAAATAAAAGTTGAATTTGAGGCAAAGATCCGGTGAGGGTGGCACCGGCCAAGCTGCCTTTTCGGTTTATTTCTTTTTCTTATCTTTTCTTTCTTCATACTATTATTTTCTTAAGGTGTCAATAAGTGCAAAATTTGTTTACGTGGTCTGAAATATGTTTGTATTATTTTACTAATAGATATCTCTCTGTTTGTTCATGCGTCACTTTTATATTATCTTTTAAGAGTCAACTATAATATGAAGGTTGTTTTCAATTTCAAGTGATGTTAGTTAAGAAAATTTCCAAACACATTCACCAGATAGATGATTTAATAATATATTTGAATCATAGGTTTATTTTGGATAATCACTCATGTCAGTTTGTGAGTTAATTATGAGTCAAACATAACTTTCTAAATAAGATAATCAAATTGTCATGTTATTGATGCAAATTAGAGTTTTTAGAGTTGTTTACGTATATGATGGTAAAACGTGATTAAGAGTGGATTAGGATGGTAGTGTTGTTATGTTTCCCGTGTAAATGGTAAGCCAAAATATGATTAAGAATGAAAGAAACAAACTAAATGTGTGCATTCAGTGTGAATAAATGTGTAAAACTGTGAAGAGAGTGATCTCCCTTTTCTTGTGTGGAATACCTATTTATTTATAGGGAGATATCTAGGGTTTTGAGATATCTCATGTGAATGATCAACGAATGTGGACATGTCATGTGTTGATCATCTTACAAGAAGACGAGAACGACAGGTGGCATTCTTTCCTTGGTTCGTTCCTGAGCATGCTCGTCCCATATTCTTGGTCATGTGTCTCTCATTGTCACATGTCAGATACCATATCCTAGTCGTTGGGAGACAGTCGTCTTGTGTGTGTATGGACGCAGCCTGACAGGCTTTCCCAGGCCATATACGGCCTGAGAATGTATATAGGGTTATCAAGTGTTAATAATAGGCTTGACATTCTCGTGTAATTAATGGGTTTGGTCCACTAATATTAGTGAGCGTGTTTAGGTTATCTCCAATGTAAGGTTGGGGGG
>LBNU01019121.1:22940-38347 GCA_014162995.1 Artemisia annua
AACTTCAAACAAACATAACAAAATTGATAACAAAACAGTCAAATTCATAAAAATACTTCTAAAGTGCTTTAACAAATGCGTGCTTGTTAAAAACCTTCAGCTTTGCTTCAACAATCCTCTTCTTCAATTCCAAAAGCTTGAGAACGTCGGACTTTTGCAGCTTCTTCAAATACTCCAAACCCTTGAACATCTGCATCGAGGGACGACGCACAAGTTCCATTTCAGCCATGTACTTGTTCCTTTGATTAACAATATCAAGCAACTCTTCATATGCCTGTGTCAGATCTTTCGCATACTTCATATCACGCTATGTCTCCCTTTCAAAATAAACAGTCATTTGGTATGGTAACTCATGTGAGTTAGCAGCCGTTTCTAGTTCCTGAAGAAGCACAAATTGAGACATTCTTACACCTTTTGATAAAACTTTTGATTTAGTGGTTTTGTTAATGGATGAATGAAGAAGTTACTTGGGTTAAATCATATAAATAGGCGGGGTAATTACATATGAAACTGTGTTTTAGGCATGTTTGGGTAATAAATGCTAAACGTTTAGGTTACCAACATACACATCCCAAATTAAATAGCCTAGTTTTTTTGCTTCCATTAGATTAGATAAAAGGTTATGCAACCATTGACACTAGTAAATATTACATAACCGGTAGATAAACATTATAACAAGTACATATTGTTATAATCAATAAAAAGTTGAATCGATTTTTCATCTATTTACTAAGCTTGATTTATGCCTAGCAACATTAATTTATGCCTAGCAGCATTAAGTTATGCCTAGCAGCATTAAGTAATGCCAAGATGAAATAAGTTGGTTGTAATTCCTTTGTATTTATAGGCACACAAGAGTCGCAATGTCACAACGTTTAAGTGTTACAACGGTTATTTAAGTTTCACAACGGTTTACAGTAACTTTTTTTACAGGTTTACAATAAGTATTTAACAGTCACAACGTTTCCCAATTTGTATTAAATTACCGAGTTGTAAATTTTTAAAAACTAAAACAATCCTATCTAAATTTATTTTTCAACTAACTTAATCTATTTTTAGGTAATAATTAGGATAATTAAAGTAGATTACAACAACTTCATTTATTTTACAAGGATAAATGTGTACATGGTTAGTGGTCAAAGTTCAAATTTTTAACCTTCCAAATTTCACAATTAATTTCTGTCGAATTACTAGGCCTATAAAACTTTTACCTTTTTACTTCATTTCATCATTCTCAAAACAATTTATAATTAACACATACGTTCTAATCTGCAAATGGATCAAGCAGGTTTGTGGTTTTTTAAAATCTCTACAAACATCTGTATATATATTTAGATATATACGTAACATCATTTTCTTTGGTCCATTTCTAATCGTTTTATATATTGTGTGCTTTATGTTTTACAGCGGCATCATCATCCACACCCAAACATCCTGCAGTTTTGTATCATGAAAAAATGGATCAAATAAGGAAGAGGAAGATGAAGGAATGGGAGAAGAATCAAAGGAAGCAAAGGAAGAAGTACAAAGCAAACAAGCTCAAGGCTGCAATAAGAAGAAGAAAGAAAGCTAAACTTGAAGAAGATGAAACTGTCATCAGCGATGATGATCCTTTGGATCACAATGACTATGACAATCTTCATCTTGCTTATGATCAAGAGAAGGATCATAAGTTTAGCTTTTAGATTATATTGTTTTGTTATTTCATTTGTTATGTTTATCTTTTTTTTTTATTTAATGAAAATGAACTGAATATGAATCGTTTTATATATTTTTGTGCCATTTTATTTTTATCTCCATGTATTTTATATGTTTTTGCAATACTCAGTTTCCACTAGGCAAACCGCATCCAATGCATCATTAGGAAGAGTGATATGCACATTAATTTATGCCTAGCAGCATTAAGTTATGCCCAACAGCATTAACTTCTGAGTTACTAGCATTCACCCAAATTCCAATCTGTTGATATAAAAGTTGGGCGTTCCTTGTTTGGGTTCCTGTTCTCGTACCAATTAGATCTTAATGCTTGAGACCTGCGCACTAAGAAAGCAAACAAACACCGTTAGGCTTATCGTGGGATTGTTTCCCACGATTATCCTCCGGCGTGAGAGTAAGTAATCGGTTTTAGGGTTATGTGAAGAGTTAGGGTTGTAAGTCGTACCTTTGACGAGAGCTATGATGCCCTATATATATACATACGAAACTGATAAGGTTTCGTGTTCCTCACTCTTCGGCGTGTCCGCCGATATCGGATATTTGATATATATCTCCTTAATAGGAGATATCATATATCTAATCCATAAATAACTTTGGGTTTGGGCCTCTTGAGCCCAAACCGTTATCATAGTAGCCCACACGTGGTGGGCTTAAATGTTAGTGACGTCTAATATTCGGATTCGTGACCCGAATATAGACTATACGTCATCATGTCCCCCCAGTCTAGTGTGCGCAAGGTGAAACCTGCGGATGATAGACTAATAGCCGTTACAAAATTATTCCAAACGCGTGCGCCGGAAAAATTCAAAGTTAAACCGCCTAAATACATGTACCATATATCTAGTCCCAAAAAGTCACCTAAAATGCCTCGGTAAATGGGGAGGCCATCCACGTGTCTGTACCGTTTCAATTTCCAGCCACACGATTTGAACTAGTGGGTTACACGTGTCCATCATCTGTGGTGAGTGGAATACTATATAACCACCTCCACATTTTTACTGTGATTATCACAGTAAAAACGTTTCTTATTTCCATTTGCAAAGCTTCCACATCTTAGGTAATCAGCGCGTACGCTTTTAAAAATGGTTCTGCAATTACATGATTGTACAGCCGACATGTCCTAGGAGGAACTTACGCAGTTCACCTCGGACTATTTCATTCCATTGGCACGGCATCCAGAGGTGCCGGGTCCTAATGATACGATTGCGGACATCCCCGTAGGGAAGGTCGGGGTGTATACGCGCTTTTTCAAGTGGGCGAATCAACGCGTACCCCTTTCCATATTCTTGAGCGATATATTAAACTACTATCAGCTCCACATCTCCCAGCTTCGCTGTATTGGCGCTGCCAAAATATCTAATTTTGAAGTCAATTGTCGTTTATTAGCCATTAACCCCACCATCCATTTATTCCGCGTGTTTTATCATACGACATGGTTAAATGGATGGGTCACCTTTTCCAAGCGCGTAGGCCCACTACAGTGCTATACGGATAAGGTGGATTCACTGCGGAACTGGAGGGAGAAGTTCTTCTGGATAGACGACGCGATCTTTCCATATGGCTATGACTTCTTTATCCGAAATTCTTTGCCGAGGGATGAACGCCACTCGACGGATGGTATAACGCAGATCATGCGGATATCATCAACGAGAATCGCATCCCCATCAGGTCGTACCCGGAAGAGTACCTGGTGCATATGGGAATCAGTCGAAACTTCTTCCAGCCAGAGATGGAGGTTCCCACGTTCTTGGATGAAGATGGTCCGGGTGGGTACTTGTCCTTCATTCTTTCTGTCGTATTAGTGTAAGCGCGCTTCTCTTTCCATAAGTTATATCACTTGTTTTACTTGCCTGTTTTTCGCAGAGACGGATTTGTTTAGCGTTGTCCGCTTGGAGAAGCCAAGAACAGTGACAGTGGGGGTGCGCCCACTGGGGCAGGGTGAGACGCCAATCCTGGCTGCTACTGCTGGGCGCGTTGTGGAGATGGCCCCTAAAGAGCCTGACTCTCCTTCTGTGGTGCTACAAACCACACCGGTTCAGAGTGTTGCCCCACCTAAGGAGCAGTCGCCGGAAGCTGCGCAATCACACCATGATTCCTCAGATAGTGTGAGGTTCCTCGTGGTTGATACCGATGAAGAAGAAGAGGAGAGCCAGCCGTTGAAGCGCAAGCGAGCGTCTGCTGGTGGTTATGGTGAGGGCTCATCCAAGAGGCTGCGCCCAGGAGTTGACGCAGGTGCGTCTTCAGCAGTGGATGCACGCATTGGGTAAGTTTCCTTTAGCTATGCGCAAGTTTGTTTTAACTGTGATCAATCCCTGAACTGTTTCTTTGTTTGCGCAGTGTTGAGGCTGCTAAGCCGTTGGAGGAAGGTACATCCGCCACTGACGCGGAGAAAGAGGTTACCTTGTCTCCTCCCCCCGTGTAAGTAAAAAGTTTTTAAGTACTTAGAACATTCTTGGTTTCTTCATATTCGTATGCTTTACTGATGCATTTAATTTTGTCGCGCAGTGTGCCGCCAACTGGGGATGCTGACGCACGTGCTAGGAGTGCGTCGCCCCGTGTGAGTCCTTTTCTTGATGAGGGAGTTTCGCAGAGGGGCACGGGAGTTGAGTCCAAGTCATTGGACCACTTGATGGGGGAGTTGGAGTTGGTTGCTGCGCGTCAGGCTGAGCTGGTCGCGCAAGTGAGGACGGGCTATGCTGGGGAGAGTAGCCGTTCTGCACAGAAGGAGGAGGAGATCGCTAGTTTGAGGGCGCAGCTGGCCAGTGTCCAAGCTGAGTTGACTAGCTCCCAGGCTGAATTGGTTAGCTCCAAGGCTGAGTTGGAGCGCTCGGATGCGTACGCGCGGAGGTTAGTCAACGAGAGGCTGCAGCTCTGGGCGAATCTGGACCAAGAGCGATCTGCCTTTGCTCAGTACAAGTCCACATGTCTGTGGGCTCTAAAGTACTTAGAGCAGAATAAGGCCAGTCTGTTCTCCCAGCTGGACGAGTTCCGCAAGACAGTGGAGGCTGCACTGGAGAGGCAGGAAGAGAAGCTGCGTAAGCTGAGCATAGAGTACGACGAGGAGTTGTACCCGCATCTGATGTCGACAATAGCTGAGCGCAGGTAATTCCTTTGCTTTATTGTTATTTGCCTCTATACTTATAATCTTTGCAAGTGTATAACATTGAGTTGCTTTTTGTAGGTGGTTAATCAGCCATGGGCTCCGTCTGGCTGCGCTGTGCACCTTAGAGTCCCCAGAGGTCACGGGGGCCTTTGGTAAAGTTGTGGAATGCGCCGTGGCAGATGGCAAGACATTGGCCGCAGACAAGCTGGATGAGGCTAAGTTGTTGACTGTGCCACTTGCTGAGGTGCCTGGGTACAAGCTGGACACCCTAGATGAGCTCGTCGCTGCTATGGAGGAAATGAAGCAAGTTGAGCTTCCTCAGATCGCGCAGCTGGAGCGCGACCAGGATTACCCGATTGATGTAATCATGAAGGGGCTCACTCTGGCTAGGCATCTGATGGACGATGCTGACCAGCAACCAGACTTCTACCTGAAGCCTGATGTTTCACAGTTGCAGGTACCCCTCTTCGCCCATCCGCGTGATATACTTAATCCTTTCCATATTGAGAAGGAGGTGCCTCTGCAGGTATCCTTGAATGCCCACGCTTCCAGACTTGCCAGGAAGAAAGGCATCAAGGGGAAGGCTATTCTGTGCGGTATTGTCGCGGCTCATCTCCCCAGGTCCGATAGAGTACCGGTTAGCTTGCCAACGGTTGCTCCTAGTGATGCTGAATTGCTGAAGAGGCTTGGAGATGCTAAGGATGCAGCCTTTTGTGATAGCAGCACCCAGCTGAGGCGTACACATAGCTTTTAGGCTTGTATGATGTTTTTTGAACAAATTTGTATGTATAAACACATCGTTTATAATGATAAGGAGTTCATTTGTACATTTGCCTTTTTTGTATGTACTTAGCCTTTTTGAGTTCTCCAAGCACTTATAATTGTGTTTGAACTTGTTGTTCTTCGTGAGTATTTTGAGTGCTATTTGTACATAACTTACGTATCTTTGCATCAAGACTTCTAAGTATCCAAAGCGTGCTCAAAAGAAAATCATAATCATGTATGAAGTTCATAAAGTAAAGATCATATTCGTGTATGAAATTTGTAACTTAGAAAAAATCACAGTTATATATGAATTTTGACAAGTGTATGCAGCGTACTGCGAATATTATTTTAAGGAGTCAAGAGTCTTGGCTCCTAAATTGTTAAACGCGCACTGTGTGCAATGTTGCGCATCCATCGTGGGGTGCGCAAGTAACTTACGCCAACGTCTTGAGCGTGAGGTGTTTAACAAGGATGCGTGATCCGATGTTGATGGGTTTGCAACCCTCTTACTCAACGAGTTGTTTAGTAGGTTAACTCATCCTTTTACCAACGTGGGTATTAATAAGTGCATGCACGCCATGTAGGCTAAAGGTAATGTAACCAACACATTGAAACATAAATAGTATTTAAATAACAATGTAAAGAAAGTGCTTCGCGGAGTTAGCTAGAAACCGCGAATTTGAATTAATACTTGCAAGTTTTTGTAAAAAAGAAACATTACTTATCTAGATAAGGTAGAAAATAAAAATACATGGATCCTTATTGGGGCACTTTCTAAAGTGCGTGAGTGTCCATGTTGGGCCGTAGCCTGTTCTAAAGATAGCATCTCTTGAGATTGCGAACGTTCCACGTGCGTTGTAGCTCATGGCCATCCTTATCGCGCAGCTTGTACGCTCCTTTTCCAAGTGCTTCAACGACCTCGTAAGGTCCTTCCCACTTTGGTCCTAGCTTTCCAGTGTCTTCTGCGCGGCTTGAGTCGTTTTCGCGGTATACGAAATCGCCTGGTCGGAATGAAGTGCTTCGTACTTTGGCATCATAGTATCCTTTCATTCTTGACTTGGCTTTTTCTTCCCGTATCGCTGCGCGTTCACGCCTTTCTTCCAGAAGATCCAAGTCTATGCGCCGCTCATCATCATTTGTGGTGATGTTAACTTCTGCTGTGCGGATAGTTGGCATTCCAATTTCAGCTGGTATTACAGCTTCTGTCCCATAGACGAGAGAGAAAGGAGTGTCTCCGTTGCTAACTTTGATGGTTGTTCGGTGCGCCCAGAGAACGTGTGACAGTTCTTCTACCCATCTTCCTTTGTGTCTGTCTAGACGCGCTTTGATTCCTTCACCCAGACTACGGTTCGCGCGTTCAACCAGACCATTGGTTTGTGGGTGAGTTACTGACGCAAAGTGTTGTGTGATATTCAGTTGTTCGCACCAATCTTTAAATGGGTTGTCACGGAATTGTTTTCCGTTGTCTGAGATGATTTCTCCAGGTAATCCAAAGCGACATACTATGTTATCCCAAACGAATCGCTTAACTTGGTTGCCTGTGATCGTTGCCACTGCTTTTGCCTCAATCCACTTAGTGAAGTAATCTATTGCCACAATAAGGAATTTCAATCCTCCTGCGGCAACAGGGAAAGGTCCAGCGATGTCGATACCCCACTTATAGAATGGCCATGGTGATGTGATGGGGGTTAGCTCGTGCTGTGGTCGGCGCGGAATGGGTCTATGAACTTGGCAGTCGCTGCACTTCCGTACCAAATCACGCGCATCACGGTGCATAGTGGGCCAGTAATATCCTGACCTTAGGGCTCGCGCCACAACAGACTGAGGTCCTGAGTGCATACTGCATGAACCGGCGTGGATCTCTCGGAGTACGTAATTTGCCTGAAGAGGTCCAACGCACCTGATGACGTGGGATTGCGACCACGCAACAGGTTTTACCTCTCAAGGGATCTTGAGAAGCTTGCAATCCCACCAGGCAGTGTACCTGGTCGGTGTAGTATAGTGTAGTGATAAGTACGGGGGATTGATCGTTCTCTCACAGGGAATAGTGTTCGTTAGGTAAGAAAAACTACTCTAAAAGGTCTAAGGGTGAAGGAAGATTATTTTTGTATTTTTATATTTTATGGAAAGCAAGTAAAATCTCGAGTTTTGAAGGAGTGGGCGGAATTAGTTGCTAGTCAACTAACCCAAAAACTATGATTGCAAGAAAATAAAATAACTAAACTATTGTGGTTGTGAAAACTTATATGGAGACAAATGTGTTTACTTAGATTTCCTTACTCCCTAACTATCTTTTACCGGTTAATTGGTGTGTGTATTAATTGCGTGGATGACGGGTGTATTCCTTAATAATTCATGGGGTGGCGTACATATCTCCTCAATTCTATGAGCTCTTATCTCCTCCTAAAACTATGCGTACACATAATCATAGGGATTGTAAACAGTGGCTCATGCGTTAAATACTACCTTAATAACCTAACATTGATGAAACATTCATCCAAGAAAAGTAATACCACACCAATCAAACAATAATTAATAGTTAGGTTTCATTAGATCTAAGCAAACACAAGAAAAATCTAGCCTAGCATGTTATTGAAAGACAAGCATAAGATATTGTAGAACACTAGATAACATCACAAACACGTTCTCACTTGTGGTTATGGCTCGTTATACATAAGAAAGAAAAGAAAGAAATGTAGAGAGAGAAAGTTAGAGAGAGAAAGAGATGAAGCCTTAGAGAGAAAACCAAAAAAAAAAAGGAAAAGGAGATTATGAGAAGGCTTACCCTCTCCAAGGATGGAGAGGGTATTTATATGTACATGGGTTTTGCCACTTGGGCGTGCCACTTGGGCTGCGGATCAGGTATACAGTGGGTAAAGACCCGTCCTTCTTCCGCGAACTAATCTACTTCTAAACTACGTTTAACTAACTATTGTAAATACTACGAGCTAAACAATGCTTAATCATATCTGGGGTGACTGAATCTTTCTTATACAAAAAGCGTATTCCTAACAATCTCCCCCTAAGGGAGGTCACCCCTGGAAATATTCTTGAATTCTTGCATTGAGATCTTTGTAAATTATTTTGTAGCTCGTAGTTGTTGATTCTTCATTGATAAATGACTCAAGATGACTTCCTTGATGTATATGATGATCTTTTGACTTTGCTCTTCGCTCTTCATCCATATAATTAGCTTCAAGTCATCTTTGAGTGTATGTGTCCCTTTGTGATGTTGTGATAGTCTTTGTGATGTCATGCTTACACTTTTCTGGATCATGATCTTCTGCATCAGAGTTGTGGATGCATAGTTGAAGCCCAATTCTTGATCATGATATCTTTAGATTTGATTGTTGAAGTGTAAGCATGAAATGATGAATCTGCCTCTTTTCAGCAATCGGCATCAATCGTCAACTTCTTTGTCTTTGGTGTGATTACGCCTTTCCAACATGCTCATACATCTTTGTTGAGTAGATCTTCCCGGTTGAACAGTTCTGACATCTCCTTTTAGATGTTGGTATGAGCATGTGGAACTAGAGTGATGGTGGTGAACATGGTAAGTTTGGTATGTTGAGCTGCATAAAACTTGGTTAGTAATAAACATACCGGCACTTACAAGTTCGGACTTCGAGATCGTCAACAGCATAGTGTGAAGACTTTCTCTAATCCTTACCAAGGCCGTTCCTAATCGGATGCCCCCGAAAGGGCTTTCACTGACATACCGAAGTACACCAACGATTAGGTGAGTCGCTGGAGATCACCCCACGACTGTAGACCTTTTGGAACACCACCGAACACACTAAGCGTAACCCACAAGAGATTACCGAAGTGACCTGCTGTCAGGGCTGTTTGATGTTGACCCTGGCAGGAGTTTCCACTCAATCACTGGGAAATACTTATGTATATTCCCTCATAAGTGTTCTTGGCAGATTGCTAAGATCTGCGTAGGACTCAAAATATTACATCTGGTGTCCTTAATGTTGAACAACCAGTGTAGAAGTATCAAGTGTTCCTATGAGATCTTTTGATGCATCTCTTGGCTCTAGACTCGATAAGTGCACATTGGTTATCCTATGCGGAGACTAGGGAGGGGTCTCCTGTTTCAATATCAACTAGCTCTAAGAGACAAGTCGATAGTTTACACCGGTTCCCCGTGAGAATGAAACAAGCTCTTTTAAGAGAACTTGAGTGGCTGGAAGGTTTAGTGCAGTGCGTCACTGGGTCCATGACGTCTTTTCTTCAATACCGATGTTACCTTGGTAACAATCAGTAGCATATGAATTGAACCCGGTTTCTGCCCTAAGGTTGAATAATTGGAGGGCTATTTCTTTTCACCCTTTCTCATTTCATTTCTTTTTAATTCTTCAACCCCTTCAGTGCTTACCGAGACTTCATTACTAGAACCTTGTTGGGTTTGTTCCAGTCCTAGCTCAGTCTCAGTCGGCACTCTTCCCTTTCTCACTTTTCTCCTTTTTTCAATCATTCCTAAGGACTTCTAATCTATCTATTGGATTGTCCCTGGGAAGATCCCTCCGGTTCTGGTGGATCATGGGAACATATACCTAACCTTACCATCCTTATAACTCCATGCATTAAATTAAAGTGGTCGGTCTTTTGGTATCTTTCCACAATCGCCATATAACCAAATCATTGAAAATTCTCTCAAAGTGTTTATGATTAAGAAACACATTTTGTTAACACTTTGAGAGTTTTATCATTTTTCAAATGCTCCCCCTCAACATGTGCTCATAGGTAAAGAAAGAAATTTGCACATGTCGGGGTGAGTTGCACTTATTTGAATTGATCGGCTCTTAATAGACATATACCCGAGGGACACGTTTACGTTGCTTAGTTAAAGGGATCCATTATCAGCTTTTAGGTGATAACTAGCCCTAATAACTAACTTGAAGTTGTTAACATTCCTTAAAAAGGAAGTTAGACCCGTCAAAGTATATATCTAAGAAGAGTTTCTCGAAACGGTACTTTCTACTTGGACCAGTCCTCTTCGAGACACGTTTACATCACTGGTTAGACCAGCTTGAAATTATTACCCGGCCAGGACTAGTCCTTTCGATTCAAGGCTTTTCATGTTTCGTCAATTCATGAGTCAAATCTGAGTCATAATCCATTCACGGTTTCTACTTGATTTTGTAAAATCCCGCGAAAGACTCTTAGCCACTTGCTCCCCCTCAATATGTGCACATTGATTGAATCAATTTTTTAAAGTTTTTAACACTTTGGCACATACGGGTGAGCTTACATTCGAGATCATTTATTCATCATTTTAAATCACTTGCTCCCCCTCATTATGTGCTTTGATTAAAATCCAAAATCTTTAAAATTTTAGCACATACGGGAGCGAACTTTTGAGTCCAAAAACATCTTTTCAAGTCCAAAAACATCACATTTAATCACTTGCTCCCCCTTAATATGTGCTTTGATTAAAATCCAAAATCTTTAACATTTTAGCACATAAGGGAGCATTCTCGTAAGTCCAAAAACATTCTTTTAAGTTCCAAAAACATCACTTTTAAATCAGTTTACATATTTAAATCACATTCTCTCCCCTGATCATAAAATTTCAAATCTTTTAAGATTTTATGATCTCAATTGATTTAAATGATTTTCGAAGAAACTTTGGAGAGAAATGTGATAAGAGTTTAAACGTTTACTGATTTTGAGACACTTTTTGAATTTTCACTGTTGCTGGTGCACAAAGTTTTTAAAGGTACAAAAATTTTGAGCAAATACGCTCCCCCTCAATTAATGACCCGTTTTCAATTTTAACGTTTAATAGTCATTAATGTGAGCGGTAACGTATTCGAGAAAATTTAAGACCGATGGCCACCTTGTACACCACAAAATCTCTTTTGAAGAATTTTAGAAGAAAGAGATTTTGGGAAAAGAAGACTTCTCTTCTTTTACTAGAAAGGTTGCAATGAAGCGTACAACTTTTCGGATAATCCGCACACAATGAAAACATGGTAACGTGTTTTTCACGGATTTTGAAAACCGGGTTGCTATCTGAAGTAATAGCAAACCATAATTTAAGCGCGGGTTGCAGTCTGAAGTAACTGCAAGCCATTTTTTTAAGCACGGGTTGCAGTCTGAAATAACTGCAAGCCATATAAGGCATGTTTTGAAAACATTTTGAACTTCTGATCGAACTTCGTTTAAAAACCCGCGTCATTATTGAATGACATTTCTAGGACCGTAAATGTTATCGATACCAGAAGACATGCCTTATCAACAAACTATTTTTGGTATTTTCTATTTTTCTAATTTTTATGATTTTTATAGGTTTTATATTTTTGTATTTTTCTTTTCTGGGTTTTATATTATATAAAAGGATATTTGAAGCGAATCCATTCCTCCTCATTCCCTTCCTGAAGACTTTTGAGTGATACTGGCATGAGACTCTCCAAACCAAGTTACTGGAGAATAAATCGAAACCGTTCTCCCGGAAGTGCCTTAGTGAAGAAATCTACCAGCTGAAATTCTGTTCTTGCGAAGTGAAGTTTCACCACACCACTGGTAACCCTTAGCAGCAACCCTTGCCTTGTATACAGAACGTTATCATGCTCATCAGATTTCACTTAAAGGATCTATCTAAGAGCTATAATCATTGCACAGTCTGGAGATGGTGCCAATTCCCATACTTAGAGACGATAGAATTGTATGGAATTATAAAAGCACCATGAGGCAAGTGTGTCCAGATGCCTTCGAGTGGACACCGGTTGAGTAGATTTCCCATTATAGTGAAGATCATGTGGTTGTGGTTAGGACACTGATGTGCTTGTGTTAAGATCTCCTGAAGAAGAAGCTTTAGAAGAAGATTCAGGAGCAAATGTGTCTTTGAACGGAGCAACATCAGGTGGAGCAGATGGATTTACTTCAAACGATTCGTCGACTGCAGTACCTTGATGTACGAAAGGAGATTGTATGTATGATGAAGTTGATGAATGACTTGCTGATGGAGCGTCTTGAGCCATTGAAGAAGAACAAGATGGACCATTAAATTTGTTTGGAACATAAGCTGCGATGGCTGGTGGTACCGGTGTATCACCAATTGGTGGCTCAAAGTATTCATCAACCACTTAATTATCCAAGATCTCCAAATCCTTATCGTTAGATGGTACATAAGGTACATGCAGGAGAGGGATACAATAATTGAACTGGTTGGTTCAGACGATAAAAGTTTGGAAGCGGGTCCTACACTGAAGTGTGCAGAAGCCATTTGCTCAGAAAGCTCATAGAATGTGATGTGAACGAATTCCAAGATTTGTCGGGTCATATGTCGTAGATTCGGCATCCCTTATGATCTGAAGCATAACCACCAAATATTTCAACAATCGCTTTAGCTTTTAACCTTTCCAGATCTTGATAGTCATTTTGTAGGGTATGAAGAACTCCTTATGAAGATGTTGACAATATTGGGTTTGTGGGCATGCTTCTTTCGTTAGCGCAGTTGACTAGCCGAACAAATAGTGATGGTGTACACGGTAGTGACACGTTTTCCTTGAAGAAGATCAACACCATCCAATTCTCTTAGAAATTACACAGTCACCGACGACACAGTCTCCATAACCCATAATTGTGTCAACCTGGTAGTTCCCGAATCTAACTATCCCGATAAACTCATTCATGAAATTCTTGAGCCCTGAGCAATTACTGATTGGTATAAGAAGATGTTGACATGAGTACCAAACAGAGAGAATTAGTCGGTACGTTGAAGAAGACAGTAATCAACACTTTTTGAACTTTCACCACCAAAGCTTTTGAGATTCCTGAAGCTTTAGATGTCATGAAATAATCTTACGCGGAGTTTTACAACTCTTGTGACTTAAACCGAGAGATTGATTCTCTCCCGGGATTTTACTAAAGTCAACAAGAGAAACCGAAAGATGTGATATGCGATTATGACTTAGAGTGAGATCTTGGATAGGTCACAATTTGCACTAAGTGTCAAGTCGTGACAAGTCAAGTTACAATAGATCCGATCGTAATGAGATAAGTCGTAAGGGTTAACTCACAACGTCAAATTACAATCAGACTAATCGAAACGACCTAAGTCACAACAATTCACCAAGCGCAAGTAGTT
Source organism: Artemisia annua (assembly GCA_014162995.1). Classification (NCBI taxonomy): domain Eukaryota; kingdom Viridiplantae; phylum Streptophyta; class Magnoliopsida; order Asterales; family Asteraceae; genus Artemisia; species Artemisia annua. Next base: position 36,623 of record LBNU01019121.1, read on the forward strand.
AACAAATCACTAGAATCTCACTACTGAGTTAATCACTAGGCACCACCAAATCGTCGAATTTTTGTCTCCTCATTATAAAGCTTTGGTAGCTTAGCAAAGTATCATCTCACGCTTGAATAGTTCTTCTCATTTTTCTTCCAGCTGAAAGGCTGAAGTAATGCGTACCAAAAGTATCCAGAGACCACTTCCCCCAAGTAGTTTGAAGTGATGCAATTAGTCTCATTATATGAAGCTCAAAAACCTAAAGCACACTTGTACCTCTTTTATCATCAGAAACTGTTTCTTACGTCTCTTCCCCCACGTAGGTGGAATAATACACCAAAAGAACGAGTTAGAACACTGATCTTCTCTGCGTTTATGATATTTAACTTCCCGGAATAACTTCAATTAGGAAGAATTATAAAGCTCATCACGTGTACTCGTTGTGCGTTCCGATGTATGTCTCCTTCCCCTTTGCTATTTTTGATACTTCAGAATCAGCCACACATTATATGCACATACAACTTGAAATTTTGTGAGAAGAACAACATATGCTTAGATGTATCCTGTGAGAATCAACTGCTACAGAAAAACTCTCTTATGACTATCTTATCAAACCTTATGAAAAGTCGGCTATTGCTAAGACCACTTTGTGAAGTAAACCCGATATTCTCTACTTGAAGATGAAGTAGAATTCCCCATTTTTGTGACTTAAACTTGCATCAATGTATGACAAAGAGCGGTGTAGAGACTTCATGCATCGAGTCCCTAAGTACTCTATACTCTTCAACCATCCAACCATCGAGTATAAGACGTACATCACCTCTTGAATACCGACAACTTCGTGTGAGTTGTGACACTGAATATGATAGTTATTTTGTGGCAATAGAAGAGAATATTTACCAAAATAACTAGATACCCAAGTCATCGTCAATGTAGAGATTAAAGGCTCGAACAAGGATCCCGAAGATATTAAGTACACATACCCGTAAAATTTCACCTCAATCTCAAATAAACAATACCAAGTAAACTCTTGTGATCACTTAACATTCCTCATTATCAAAATCTTAGCCGACATTTTCTTTACATTCTTGTGGTTGATTTGTAGAGTTCACACTAGAAGGAACAACAATCCGTGAAGAAGGGAATTCTTCAGAGTCCGGTTTTGGGAAAGGAATACCAGAAGACTGATCATTATTCATGTGCAGCTTCATTAACATGATAGTCATCATCAACACCTTGAAGAATACCTGGAGATTGGGTTTCGTGAGTAGTCTTAGATATACTTCAAACTAGTGCATCTTGCTCAATGGAGATGGAAGAGAATGAACCAAGAGCCAACAGAAACCGAAGAAGGAGCTTCAGAAACTAGATGATCAACATTCTTTGAAGCTTGGAAGTATTCATCAAACATAACTTCCATTCATTCTTAGTAGATGGAGCATTAGGTGTCTAAGGAGAGTCGCTTAACCATTCTTCAAACATAAATCATCATGTGGTATATTCACCCTTTTACTCCGCACACAGTGATAAACATAAAAGCTTGTAATCATAATATATATATATATATATATATATATATATATATCTCAAAAATATTAAGAGTTAATCACATTGTCATACTACATCACCCAAATAAATAAAAGCAAGGTGATGACAAAAAAGTCCAGCTTGAAGAATTATACAGTTCTTTGGAGAAGCATGTAGTCGCCCTCACGAACTCTGCCTCCCACTGCTGTTTGGTGA
>LBNU01019121.1:38679-57315 GCA_014162995.1 Artemisia annua
GACACTGTATTAGAACTGATCCTAGGGGAGCTGGGGGCAGAAGTATTATTATGAGTATTAACTGATTTAGTTGACACTTGTTCCACATCAACTTGGGAGGCAAACCGGGTTTTTGAAAATTTTGCTCTTTCAGACCTAAATGCACTAGGTTGTCTAACAACAGATAGATATCTATTACTTTGAAAGACTGGTTTCCCCAAGATTGATGGTTTTGTAAGCTTAGTGTTTCCACTATTCACTGTTGAATTTCCAAGCTCATGATTAATAGGTGTGACAGTGAAGCCTACTTCCTGAAGTTGTGCTATGAAATTATCATATTTGTTAGTCCAAGAGTGTGTTTGTACTGCAGCCTTAGAACTCTTTTCCATGAGAGACTCATTCAGGTTATTACATTTTAATTTCAGAGACTCATTGTCCAATAGTAATTCAGCCATTTTAGACTCAAAATTTCTGGTTGCAATCTCACTACTGACAAGTTTAGCTTTGAACTCATTACACATATCACTCAAATCAGTCATACGGTTTTTTAGATTTTTGATTGTCAGGCTCTTGGTTTCTAGCTGAGTTTTCAAATTATTAATCATAAAGTATTCACGGAAATCAGGAAGTTCTGAATTTTTGCATGATTGATTATTTTGAAAACTTTCTTCCTTTTGTTGCATTGTGATTTCAAGAGAAATACAATTTTTTTCAAGTTGCAAAAATCTTTTTGAGAGTTCGTTAAAAGTTTCTTTATCAACCATATCTTTTGATTTAAGAACATCAGCCGTCAACACTGAACTTAACACTTTATCACGTTTAGCATCCTGATCACACTCTCCTCCTTTATGACTCATATTTGTTGAATTAGACATGGTATTGCTATTAGTCTTTTCCAGCGAATTTGAGCCATAAGTGAGTTTGATTTGATCAGTATGCTCACGTTCATTAGAGAGCACATTATGTTGATCAATTAAGGGTACCTCCATACTTGACCTTTGGTCATTGACCGGTTTAGATTCAGCATTCATGCCATTGTTGACAAGAGTCACTGAACTGGTGGTAGTGTTAATCTTAACATTTGCTAATTCTTTACTCATCGTGACACTTAACCCATCATCCAATGCTTTACCCGAATCATCAATACCATCACATGACTGTACCAGGGATCCCTTCACTTTCTCGTCATCCACGTGTCTGATTTGTGCTCTTTCCTCAATGAACATTTTAACATCACCCATGAGCTGGATGAGTGTATCTCTGAACGTGTCAACCTTAATTCCCGTGTGTTTACCAAAACAGCTTCTAGTCATCTCACTATAATAATCATACTGCAGAGTGAGTTTTGACTCAAAGAACATTTGGAGTTGTTTGTTGAGTACACTAAGAGCGTCTATGGATCCAGTTTTGGAAGATATTCCTTTGTCAAGCTGTTGTTGCAATAGCTCTAGGTTTAGAATCATTGTGTCTGTGAAGATCTGAACATCTTGACCAAAGAGTGTTGCAAATGCACGTTCGTATCCCATAATGAATTCAGTTCCCTTTAAAAGCACCGAAAGGTGTGAGTGAAGATGTAGAAAGCATACTATGGAGCAGTCCTTTGCATTACTGAATGACACTGGTGGCTGACTGATCTAAGTCTCATGAGAGTTTGAGCTTACTGAATCCTTGTCACATAGATCAGGATCATTTGTCATTTGTGTTGTGTTGGGCTTCTTGTGTTCATCGACCATATCATACATTTTGAGAATCTCGGGAATGGCACTCTCTGACGTGTTTGTCATATTAAGATTGCTCATTGATATAGTAACTTGTTGTGACAAAGATAAACCTCTAACACAACCACTAACACTTAACCGCTTCTCTAGTTAACCGCTAGAACTTAACCACTATGACTTAACCGCTGACACTTAACCACTGTTGGAAGTAACCGCGAACAAAGTAACCGCTGAGATAGCAAACCACTGAAAAGTAAACCGCTGGAAGTTAACCGCTGAAACAGTACAAAGTACAGCGTAATGTTCGCTCCACTACTTGTACTAACCGCTAATACTTAACCGCTGAAACCCAAGTTAACCGCTGCGAAGAACACCTTAACGTAGAGCAAACCGCTGCCAAGAAAACGTTCCAAAACAACTCGTACACTTCACAAACGTTAGATTTAGTCCAACCAACTGATAAACTAGATGAATCTAACCCCTCTAATCCTAGAAGTACAAGAAAGAACACAAGAATCACCATGAACAAGCTCCAAAATGAGTAGAAACCACCCTAAACTAGTAGAAACCAAAACAAACCATACACCACAAGTCCTACAATCCCTAGGATGTAACCATGGCTCTTGATACCAATTGTAGAACACTAGATAACATCACAAACACGTTCTCACTTGTGGTTATGGCTCGTTATACATAAGAAAGAAAAGAAAAAAATGTAGAGAGAAAAAGTTAGAGAGAGAAAGAGATGAAGCCTTAGAGAGAAAACCAACAAAAAGGAAAATGAGATTATGAGAAGGCTTACCCTCTCCAAGGATGGAGAGGGTATTTATATGTACATGGGTTTTGCCACTTGGGCGTGCCACTTGGGCTGCGGATCAGGTATACAGTGGGTAAAGACCCGTCCTTCTTCCGCGAACTAATCTACTTCTAAACTACGTTTAACTAACTATTGTAAATACTACGAGCTAAACAATGCTTAATCATATCTGGGGTGACCGAATCTTTCTTATGCAAAAAGCGTATTCCTAACAGATATAATTAACCAACACATAGACATATTGATTAATTTAAGTGAGGACTTATCTTTAATCGAACATGAAAGATTCAAGGGTGAAAAACCCTTGAAAATACAACCAAATTCGTCTTTAGGGTTTTTCCCAAACTTGTACCAAAAGTTCCACACTAATGAATGAAAAATAGAAAAGTATATATAGATTTTACACTCTGACGTCGTCAGGTTTTGGGTTCTGACGCCGTCAGCTCGCCGTCATTAGGGTTCTCGGATGGCCTAGATCTACTTCTGACGCCGTCACTTGTAAATGTGCTCTGGGCCGTCACTCTTTAGCATTACACCTGACGGCCTACTTTCTCTAACACCTGANATTTTACACTCTGACGTCGTCAGGTTTTGGGTTCTGACGCCGTCAGCTCGCCGTCATTAGGGTTCTCGGATGGCCTAGATCTACTTCTGACGCCGTCACTTGTAAATGTGCTCTGGGCCGTCACTCTTTAGCATTACACCTGACGGCCTACTTTCTCTAACACCTGACGCCGTCAGGTGTAAACATCTTGTTTTCTTCATAGGGCGTCTAGTGTAATCTGATTTTTCTCCTTTGTCAATGTTGGCTGACGGTGTCAGAGTCTGACGGCGTCACCTTGTGACTCTGACGCCGTCGGGAAGGTTTTCCAGCTTCTTTTGAGACTTTGTCGTTTTCTTCACTTTTATGCTCCAAAAACGTCCAAATTTGCATGTTTTCCAGAATTCTTCTCAAAAGTACCTAAAATGACAAAAGGAACGATTTAGGGCAATATTTGATAACATTTACTCGAATTAGGGTTTAAATGACCCCTTAAAACGGGTACACTTTTTGGCTCATCAAATACCCTTACACTTGAGATTTGCTTGTCCTCAAGCAAATAAGCTTTTATTCCAATCAAAATATGAGTTAGGGGTCATTTAACACAAATATAAAAGTAATTACAACAGGTAGTCATTCGACCCTAATCATAATAAGCACGGAAATCATACACTAGCACCTCACAAATAGTGTTTGGATACTCTCATCTCTCAAGTGTCATAGAAATATATCTCATAAATGAAAACGGAAAATATCTCTCACTACCTGTCATAGCAATTAGATTACCATAGGCTTGGGAGAGGATCAATTACTCTTCCACTAGGCGTAAGCACCTAAGATAAACTATCAAAGAGGGCTTTCCAAAGGGTTGTAACGTAAGGTGTAGGGATATGATAAACACGGTTTGGTTGGAATAAAGGGTATTTTAATGGTGGCGAGTTAATTATCATGATCAAATACATGCACTATACAATGTTGCTAAGCCAAGACTCGACTCATTCTTAAGCTAAAAACAAAATAACAAAAACATAAACAAACATAAAAGCAACGGGATGGTAGTCCATATGTTTTTTTCTACATTTCTTTTTCTAATTTTTTTGTATTTTTCTTGATTTTTCGATTTTTTTTTAATTTTTTTAATTTTTTTAATTTTTTTATTATTATTTTTTTGCATACATTCTTACCCTACCTACCATCCAAAATAATACATCATAGGGGCCTCGGTTCTCCCCTTACACTTGAACTTTTACATAACTTTACAATTACTATTCTAATGACTCGAATTAAGATAATTGAAAAACTTGGAGTACTTTTAAAATATTTAGCACATATGGGGGTAATAATGTTGTTCTTCCCCATTACTCCATTACACTAGTACTTTACCCATGAGTTCCAATCGTCCCAAAACAATATGTACAAGGATATGACTCGACTTAGCAACCATGTAATCGATTAGATAATTAACAAAGGGTTTAACACAAATGTTGTCACAATAATGCACTAAAGGTGAGTGCATACAAGGTAGGCTAAGGCGATTTGGGTGTACATTTAAGTGAGGTGTAACAAATTCTCACTTTGAGTAAGATGATCAAAGGTCGAAACGAAAAGATAGGCTCGGAGGGGTGTACTAGGGGTATCGTGTACCAAAAATGGGTACAACGCAAAGGGTTTGGGAGAATTACTCGACTAATGTATCCAATGTAATTATAACAAAAACACGGGTGTAAAACAAAGGGTTAATCCTAATGCCTCTTATCATGTAGTAGATCTAACTACACGAATGTAGTCTCACTTGTGGATTTGAGATGGACCTAACGCAAGTTCTAGAATCTAAGTGCTACCGGTACTCTCATCATAGCATCAAAGATAGATGCTTTTTCTACCAATTCTAGGGGTGAACCTCACATATTTGGGGTTTTTTTGTGGTACGGTTTTGTGTTAGTCATATAATTTCCTATCCATGAGACGCTCATTAAGACCAAAGTCTCACTTCTAAATGTTGTAAAAAATTTTAAATTGGCGCTAAAATTACCCTAACAAATATTTCTCTCGGTTTTATTACAAATTTACTATCAAACAAACAAAAATCAAGCGCAATTGTAATCTCTAAGGTGCCTTCATTTCCCCCCTTACACTTAAACCGAACATTGTCCCCAATGTTCAAATAGAAGATGTAAAAGTAAATAAAATGAAAGAATGAAATCAAATACTCCCCTGATTCTTTTGATGTGGATAGTGAGGTAACATGGTTAGATCTTCTTTCAAGAAAGATGAACGCTCAAAGCTTCCCTTCCAAAATATAAATCATCTTCTTGTCCAAAATAACCCGTTAACATGAAAAAAAATAAAGGCCAACCTCGCATAAAATCGGCGGTATAATCTATAATAGGATATAATGCTTGTGGAATGAATATTTTTGCAGAATTCCTGGAGATTATAAGTTAGAGAATTAACAAAACTTTTTACTTCTGGAAGAAAAACAAAAACTTTCAAAAATTGCAGAAAATTATTACCTGACGCCGTCAGGTTGTAATGCCTGACGCCGTCCGAAATGATCTGACAGAATTCTCATGTTAAGTTTTCGGAAAAATTCTGGAAAAACTAGAGCTTACTTCCTGGAATTCCTGCAAAAATTCATTATGACTCGATACAAGCATTTGACTCAAACAAATACTAATATGTATGTTAATTTACATTATTATGATTCATGTTCATTCGTTCTTATAAACCGATTTAGATTTTCCTTACACTTAGCTTTTGCAAAATACCTTTATATGTAGTTAAGACGAAGTTAAAAATAAAATAAAGCATTTTCACAAGTTAGTTTGAATCATGAATCAATAACAAGAAATGTCATACATACGGAAACAAATAAAATCAAATAAACAAACAAACAAAACATAAAAACAATAAAACAAAGAAAATAAACCAACATCCAAGACGAGGAAAATCAAACATGCAATTAAACAGAACCAAATGTCACCAGAGTTTTAAAGGCCAACAGAGGCCGAATCCTAAACTATTACATGCCAAATCGTTCAGAATCATACATTCAAAGATTAAATTGTTCAAACATCATAAAACCAAATCATACAATCACTGAGGTGGGGGACCCTGGCGGTAGTCGTAGCCGTATGGGAGGTGTCCATAGTACCCGTAGGGTGGGTAGTCCTGCTCACGTCCAGGGAAAGGGTCAATCTGCAGGTGTGGGTCCAACTAATCACGCGTAGATAAATGCTGCATCTGTCGAATAGTGTGATCATACATCCAGTCAAACCTGTCATCAACCCTGGCTCTCCAAGTGTCAACCTGACCCATCCATGCTCCCTGGTGAGCCTGCCAGTCTCCCTGACTCATGTGCTGGTAGTAGTCAGCGGTCCCGACCTCATACCCCCCATGCTGCTGATGTGGTGCATCCTCCTCCTCATCATCGTCATCGTCACCACCAGCTGCAGCCTGTCTAGGTGCCCACCAAGCATACTGCCCCCCAGCTAACTCCATCACTACGTTCATCTGCTTCAGGGATCTGACCCTGACCACCCTACATACTCCTGATGTGCTCAGATAGTCCCTAATCTCAGGTGTCAGGACCCTGTATGACCTAGCCAGCTTGGTGATAAACATCCCCCCCCCCATAGATCACATCATTGCTCCTCTCCCCAACTGCACCTTGAAGGTAACTAGCTACCCAAAATGGGATGTTGCAGTAAGCCTCCTGGGAGAAAATCGTGTACAAGAAGAAGAGGTCCAAAAGGGTGATCCTATGCTGGGAGCTATGCCTCCCTAATAGGGTGAATGAAATACACCGATGAGCTAGCCTAACCCTCGGGTCCCTAATAGCAGAGGCCGTAGTGCCCCCAGATGCATACATCCCATCTCCAATAGTAGGCCAAAACAGTGCACTCCTCATGTCATCCCTGACAGTCATCCCCTGACTCAAACTAGCAATGAAGGCCCCCTAGGTAGCCTCATGTTGCCCATAAAGACCCAATCTCCAGCCCAACTCAAGAACAGAACAAGAACGGTCCTCCCCTCCTAGCCTAAAGTAAACCGATGTAGCCCCCACATCATCCCTAGCTGCCCCAACATCAAAGTAATAAGTGGCCAAAAACTCACGCACAAGCTCATCGTACACCTGCTCGTGCAACCTAAACAAGCTTACCCATTGTGGACCTGTGAAGTCATCGGTCCGTATGCTGTTAACAAAGGCTTGCTCAAGACCACTGTTAGCCAAGAAATTCCAATCAATGATGGCACCATGGTCGATGTCATGGTTGCGCAGTTCGTGGTACTTTGTTGTTGCCTCATTTCCATCAAAAACATCCCAACTTCTTACTACATCCGCCAAACTAACTCGGGCGGCCCTAGATGACCCAGCCCTGTGGCTCCTGGATCGCTTACTCATTTCCTGAAACAAAGCAAGAAGAGCGAGGGAGGTTAGGAACAAGATTGAAAGCAAGATAGGGACATCAGACAGTCCTGACGCCGTCACGCCTAACGGGCTGACGCCGTCAGACTCTGCTAATTTTGAATTCGAGATTACGAGGGAAAGTTCAAGTATGAAACTTGTAGATTCTTGACCCAAACACCCCTTGTGACAGGAAAATGACCAATAAGCCAAAGGGTGGTGGTCGAATCCGCAATCCCCTAACGCAATACTAAACCCAATTGAAGTTTTAACTAATTAGTGCCTTAATCCTTGCTAACATTACATCAACTACAAGGCATTGCTAAGTTTTCAACCTCAAATTGATCCTAGGGTTTTGTATTTTGGGGATATCCAAAATTGATGGATCAAATAGATAATTAGAGTAGGAAAGATGGAGAAGAGATACTTACCATGTGGAGAATGACGGTGAAATGGCACGAATTGGATCTTGGAGATTCGGTGGTGGAAGGTGGGGTGGATAATATTTGTGGGGTTTGTGATGAAAGTGATGGATTAGAAGTTATAAAAGCTGGGCGGACGAGCTGACGCCGTCAGGTGTAAGTTCTGACGCCGTCAGGTGTATGCAACTTTCAGAAATTACAATTAAGCCCATGTTCTTTTTAAAAGTTGTTTTGTGGCATTGTAACCTTGACCATAGAAGTGCTTCTTAGTTAGAAAATCCCTCCCGCGTTAAATGTTTTGTTACAATCGTTGGGCGTAATCTTAACTTTCCCAGGGTCGGTCGTTGCCCTATTTAATCCCCAATCTCCATTGTGGCAAGTATTTGTCGAGTGGGGGAAACATCCAAAGTGAATTTTTGAAACGAGGGTACGCTTGGATTGGGTGTCTTTTACTCCGGGCTTAAAACCGAATGACCGTTTTCTAACCTTGTGAAAGCTAGGGAGTGTAACCACAATGCTTCCCACGATGATACTATGGACCTGAGGGTTCTTTTCTTCGCAAGAGGGTCCAAAAGAATGGGAGGAGGGTAAGGGTGAAGTCTCGGGAAGAGGAGTTTCACCACTCACCTCGTTACATGGTTCATTAGGGACGGGAAGTTCAAAGATCTTTTCAATCTTCTTGTGTGAGGCTTCTTCCCTAATTTTCTCCTTTATTTTTGAGATAAATTTTTCTGCCAGTTCCATGAAAATTTTTTGGGTGTTTTTCAAGTGAGCCTCCAATTGTTGGATTTGTCTCTCCTGATTGTTCATGAAAGTTAGCATTATCCCTTCGAACTCATCTTGTCGCAAGGGGTGAGGGAGCGTATGTCTATCAATCGTGTTTACACCTTCATTTCCCTCAACCTAAGGCGCCTCGGCTTTCATAAGAATCTCAATCTGCTTTTTTATGTTATCAAACAATTGATCTTAGGTTAAACTCATGCAATTTAAACCCCCTTTTTCTGAGAAAGTTGAGTCCATCCATTCTTCCTCTTCGTAATGTGCTAAGTCCTCAATGACTTCCCAGCACTTGTCGACGCTGAGCCTTCTCAGTCTTCCCTTGGCAGCGTAATCTATGGCCCTTTTAGTATGATGATTTGCCCCGTCATAGAATCGTTGGATCTGTAGCCAAGGATCTATGCCATGGTGAGGGACTTTTTGGAGTAAGTCCTTGAATCGAGTCCATGCCTCGTAGAGGGTTTCGCCTTGGCGTTGTTGGAATGCCAAGATATCATTCCTTAGCTTGGTAGTTCTCCCTGGTGGGAAAAATTGAGCTAAGAAGCGAGTTGTGAGATCATCCCAAGAGGTGATGGATCCTGCGGGTAGACGCACTAGCCACTGACTAGCATGGTCTCGCAGAGAGAATTGGAAGAGACGTAATCGGGTAGTCTCTCGAGTGGCAACATCAAGGTCTATAGAATCTACGATTTTGAGGAAATCCTTGAGATGTTGATTTGGATCTTCGGAACGAAGCCCATTGAATGCGCACCGCTTTGGCACCAACCGGATGGTGTCGGATCGCAAGGGAGTGACATTGGCTCCTTGAGTGAGCTCAATGGTGTTGCGATAGCCATGGTGGCTAGGTCGGGAATACTCTCCTAAGGTACGGGCTCTAGGAGGTTGGTTTGGTTGCGGTTGGTGGTTTGGTTGAGGTGGGTTGTTGGGATCGAGGATGTTACCACCTTCCATGTTGGCGGATGGTAATGGTTACGAACAAAAACACGAAGAAAGTAGATAGACTAAAAAAATCCTAGAAAAATAAAATAAAAATCTCACTAGAAAGGAATCTAGTGAGTAGACTTAATAAAATAAAAAATTCTACCTAAACAATAACTATTCCCCGGCAGCGGCGCCAAAAACTTGATGAGCGTGGGATTGCGACCACGCAACAGGTTTTACCTCTCAAGGGATCTTGAGAAGCTTGCAATCCCACCAGGCAGTGTACCTGGTCGATGTAGTATAGTGTAGTGGTAAGTACGGGGGATTGATCGTTCTCTCACAGGGAATAGTGTTCATTAGGATAGAAAAACTACTCTAAAAGGTCTAAAGGTGAAGGAAGATTATTTTTTGTATTTTTATATTTTATGCAAAGCAAGTAAAATCTCGGGTATTGGAGGAGTGGGCGGAATTAGTTGCTAGTCAACTAACCCAAAAACTACAATTGCAATAGAAATAAAATAACTAAACTATTGTGGTTGTGAAAACTTACATGGAGACAAATGTGTTTACTTAGACTTCCTTACTCCCTAACTATCTTTTACCGGTTAATTGGTGTATGTATTACTTGCGTGGATGACGGGTGTATTCCTTAACAATTCATGGGGTGGCATACATATCTCCCCAATTCTATGAGCTCTTATCTCCTCCTACAACTATGCGTACACATAATCATAGGGATTGTAAACAGTGGCTCATGCGTTAAATACTACCTTAATAACCTAGTATGCCTTAGTTACATGTTTCTTAAGACGTTCAAGCATGTTACCATATAGGAGTATTGCCAGTTTTCTTAAGCCTAACATTGATGAAACATTCATCCCAGCAAAGTAATAACACACCAATCAACCAATAATTAATAGTTAGGCTTCATTAGATCTAAGCAAACACAAGAAAAATCTAGCCTAGCATGTTAATTGAAAGACAAGCATAAGATATAATTAACCAACACATAGACATATTGATTAATTTAAGTGAGGACTTATCTTTAATTGAACATGAAGGTTTCAAGGGTGAAAAACCCTTAAAATTACAGCTAAAATCGTCTTTAGGGTTTATCCCAAACTTGTACCAAAAGTTCCACACTAATGAATGAAAAATAGGAAAATATATATAGATTTTACATTCTGACAGCGTCAGGTTATAGGTTCTGACGCCATCAGCTCGCCGTCATTAGGGTTCTCGGATGGCCTAGATTTACTTCTGACGCCGTCACCCTTTAATTTGCTATGGGCCGTCACTCTTTAAGTTAACACCTGACGGCCTACATTCTCTAACACCTGACGCCGTCAGGTGTAAACATCTTGTTTTCTTCATAGGGTGTCTAGTGTCATCAGATTCCACTCCTTTGTCAACGTTGGCTGATGGAGTCACCTTGTGACTCTGAAGTCGTCAGGTAGGAAATCCAGCTTCTTTTGAGACTTTGTCGTTTTCTTCACTTTTATGCTCCAAAAACGTCCAAATATGCATGTTTTCCAGAATTCTTCTCAAAAGTACCTAAAATGACAAAAGGAACGATTTAGGGCAATATTTGATCATATTTACTCGAATTAGGGCTTAAATGACCCCTTAAAACGGGTACACTTTTCGTCTCATCAGAGTTGGATTTTGACATTACCACACGTCCTGAAGAAGAATCAAGAAGTTTACACCTGACGGCGTCAGGTGTTAGATGGTCCAGGCCGTCAGGTGTAAGATTAAAGAGAGACGGCCCAGAAGGTTTTAGAGGCTGACGGCGTCAGAAGTGGATCTAGGTGATCGGACAACCCTAGACACAGCGAGTTGACGGCTTCAGGACATATAACCTAACGCCGTCAGAATGTATTTTCTATATATATTTTAGGATTTTCTTTCATTAAAGGGTGTGCAACTTTTGGGAGAACTTTAGTGTTGGGAATTTTAGAAGTTCTTACTGATGGAGTCTGCTGATAGGTTCCTACGGATGGTTACTGCTGAAGCTATAGATGGTTTCTGCTGATGACATGGTTCCTGCGGAAGATTTATTTCTGCGGATATAGTTATTCCGTGATTTATTATTTGTTTGTTAGGATATGCATGAGCTATTTTAGGTAGTGATATGCATTGATATTTTTATTTATTATGTAATTAGGGTTCCTTGTCTATAAAAAAAGGAACAGATGGTCATTGTATTTTTTACGCATTCACAAACACTTTAGAGAAAAACTTTTATTAGATCCATAGAGGATCATTGTTCTATTAAGAAAAATCTTGTTGGTAACTTTGATTGTGTTCTTTATCATTATTCCGCTGTGCAATCAATCATTGTTATTATATCCTAGATTGGGCTTGATTTTGGTTCTACAATTGGTATCAGAGACAGGGGCTCGTTATATCTGGGATTAACAAGGTTTACTGTTGTCGAAGAAAGCAAGTTTGAAAAGGTACGAGTTGGCTTTTAAAGGGTTATTAGATATTAATCGTTTTTTTAGAGTATCGACTTTTCTGAGGCGACAAAGTTCAACACGGCAAAATATTAATGTTTCTTTTAATCGTATTGATTATTCATTAATTCTATTTGTCGCATACTATTAATTGGCTGATTCCAAGATATAACCTAGTGATTCAACTAAATTAAACCTCGTACTTCAATAAATTCAATATTAATTGGTTTGTTGAGATGCAATTTATCGAAGGTAGTGGGTCGGTGTAGAATTATTCTTTGGTGATAAATTTGTCAAAGTGAATAATAGTTCTTTTATTGGTCATGAATTGACAAATCATGACTGGTAATATTTTGGTCTTTGTTTTGAAGATTGTCGTCTTATGGTGCAAGTCAAATGCGGCTGCTGTTGGAATATTTAATTGTGATCATTGATGGATTTTAGTGCATGAGAAGTTTTTTTTAATATTGATGTTGTTGTGTTGTCGTTATCTACAAACAATATCTCGTTCACATAAATAGAGAAAAAGGTTATTGTATTGCTGCTGCTGATTATTCATTGGTTGGAGTCGATTATGAGAAGAAGGTTGTCATATTGTTGCTGCTGTTGCTCGAATTCAGTTGATCACGTGGTGAGTGATTAGAATATTGATAATCGATTGCTGCTGATGTCAAGTATATGTGGGACAGACTCATTGTTTAAAAGTGACTGGCTTTTTTGATTTAAGAATTGTCGAATATTGCTGCTGCTGTTGTTTATTTTAATTGGTCGGCTGTGATATTTTTTTTTGAAGCAAGTGGAATCGCACGGTTGTATTTAATACTGTACTGACTGGTCAACATTACTGCTATTGTTCCCACGTTCTTTAAATCTGCTGCTTGTTTGAGAATTATTTGATACTGCTGCTACTTTTGGTCATTCCTACTGATGGTTATCGGTTTCTATTGTTAGCAATAGAAAGTTTTTGCTGCTCGTTACTTTGATTCTGCTGCTACGTTTACGTGTCTCTACTGTTCACTAGTAAAAAAAATGGCAGAATTTAATAATGAAAGGGATGATGCAATGTTACCGTATTTGATGGATTATGAGTACGAGGTCTAGGCTAAGAAGATGGAACACTGGATCACGAACAATGATATAAATATTTGGAAGGTGATCCAAAATGGCAACAGTCCGAAAAGGTGTGGAACAGATCATGATGGAAATCTTTTTCATCTACCTCCAACGACTGCAGCTGAACACATGGCTATCGAAAGAGAATCAAAGGCAAGAACTACTTTGCTTAAATCTATTCCTATTGATCATGTAGCAGACTTTTGTTATATGGATGATGCAAGTGTGATATGGGATGCAATCAAAGCAAGGTATAGAGGAAAGGCTGAATCCAAGCAGATGAGCAAGGAAGCTTGTACTATAGGTTATGCTGAAGAATTTGCTTTCATGGGCATCTCATCTCAGGTACACAATTGTGTCTTTGGTTGTAGTGCAAAATATAATGAGCTTAAGGAATCTTATGATGAATTGAAACCAAAATATAATGAATGTTATAAAGAACTTGGGTCATATAAACATGGTTTAAGGACTTTAGAAAAACAAAAGATTTGGTTTCAGAAGAATCAGGTTGCCTATGAGGAGGAAATAAAAGGTTTAAAACAGGACTTCAAATGTGCACAAGATGAGTTAATATACACTAAGAAAGTAAATGCTAAATTAGAATCTGATAAACAAGATCTTCAAGAGAAGCTAGATACTGAAATAGCTACACATAAGAAGTGGTTAATATCAGGTGATAATTTAGCTAGTAGTTTGTATGGTTGTCAAGCTGTTAACTCTAGTATAGGTTTAGGTTTTAAAAAGTATGTTGGCTTAGAAGCTAGGAATGACCTAGGTAAATCAACACCAGCAGGCCTAGCTAACTATGTTAAGGAAGGCACTTTACATGCTGTGCCTGGTCCCATTAGAGGTGAACATATGCCCACTGACCTCTCCACTACTGTAGACTTTGATGGATCACACCATCTTTATGGCAAAAAGTCAAGTGACTTGCCAAACCTTAGTTGCAAAACTAATGACTTTGTCTCTTGTTCTACAAGTGAAAAGTCTTCAGACCTAAAGTCCACTGACTATGCCTCATGTGATTCAAGTGACAAGTCTCATTCACCCAAGTCCAAAGTAGCTGATAATGAACTCAAAACAAAACCAGTTCCTTTTTCTGTTAAACACAATTTTGTTTCTAGTTCTATTTCTGATAAGTTTGTGTGTAATAAACAAAGTTGTGTTAAGAATAAGTCTTTGAAAAAGAAATCTTGTTTTGTGTGTGGTAGTAAGTCTCATCTCGTTAAGGATTGTGATTTTCATGAGAAGAGACTGGGTGTGTATGCTAAACAAAAGAAAACTAGATCAATGTGGACCAATGTTAATGATATTCCTCCATATGTTCCACAAGCAACACATGTGAAACCAGTTTCTACTGGTAAGCCAGTTTCTGCTGGTAGAACTTTTCCAGCCGGTTGGAAAAGACTGTTGCTAGACCATCTTACAGACCTACTAGTACTTATTTTCAGAATGGTTTTTGGCATAGTTCTTATGACCCAATGTATATGGGGTGGGGAACAAGATGGGATACTGGTGTTAAGCCCTCAACAGGTTGTTCTTGGAAAACTAAAAGGAAAGGTTCATTCTGGGTACCCAAGAACAATAGTCCTTGTCAGGTGCATTGATTGAGGGGAGGCATAAGCCTAAGGGGAGGCTTATTGTTGTATTTTTTTGTATTCTAACCATTTTTGCAGCTGTTGGATCCTTATAAACCTAAGGGGAGGCTTAGTGTTTCTGCTGACACTACAAATTTCTTTGGTTCCTGCTGCTGATTGATGGTATATTTATTTATTTCTATTTCTTTCTTACTTATTAGTAAAAAAAAATGTATGCTTTTTGTTTTATCTTTTTTGCAGGTATGGTGCTGGTTCATTACCACACAACATATGGTAATCAACTCACCATGATGATGACGCATTCCATCAAAGAGTTGGCTAGTCCAAAAGCAAACGGTTTTTGGTAAAGACACATCAATTCCGTTGATAGCTGTAATGGGTTGCTCAAAACCATAGGGTACTCAACTCACCCATGCTTCATTGCTGAGAGTTGAAATGGTCATCAATTCACCATGGTTGCTACCCTATTGGGTAACCAAAGGATTGGCTAGTCCTGAGCAAACGGCTACAGGTAAAGACAACTCAAATCCGTTTATGGCTGTGATGATTTGCCAAAAATCATTAGGGTATTTCAACACACCGATGATTCACGTTCTAAGTGTTGAACTGGTAACTAGTTCACCAGGGTGATGTCATGATTCCACCGAAGGACTAGCTAGCCCAAGAGTGAGTAGCTACTTGGTAAAGGCTTATCAAATCTACTCATGTTGCTGCTGATTCTTGTTGCTGTTGATAGGTTCAAGCTGCTACCAGAATCTTGGTCTTCACAGATGGTTACTGGTTGCTATTGACATAGAGTCTTTGTTGCTGCTGGTTACTTTAATTTGCTGCAAGTGTTCAAGTCAATCCTCATGCTTTGGAAGTTACACATCTAACCAGAATCTTGAACTTAACCAAGTCAAATTCAAGATTAGGGAAGGATTGTTGGGAATTTTAGAAATTCCTACTGATGGAGTCTGCTGACAGGTTCCTACGGATGGTTACTGCTGAAGCTATAGATGGTTTCTGCTGATGACATGGTTCCTGCGGAAGATTTATTTCTGCGGATATAGTTATTCCGTGATTTATTATTTGTTTGTTAGGATATGCATGAGCTATTTTAGGTAGTGATATGCATTGATATTTTTATTTATTATGTAATTAGGGTTCCTTGTCTATAAAAAAAAGGAACAGATGGTCATTGTATTTTTTACGCATTCACAAACACTTTAGAGAAAAACTTTTATTAGATCCATAGAGGATCATTGTTCTATTAAGAAAAATCTTGTTGGTAACTTTGATTGTGTTCTTTATCATTATTCCACTGTGCAATCAATCATTGTTATTATATCCTAGATTGGGCTTGATTTTGGTTCTACATTTAGGGATAAACCCTAGGTCGAATTTACTGCCTTTTTCAAGGTTTTTCACTCTTGTTTCATCCATGCTTAATTAAAGATAAGTCTTCCATCAAATCATTCAATATGTCTATTTGTTGTTTGATTATATCTTATGCTTGTCTTTACATTAACATGCTAGGCTAGGTTTCTGTTGTGTTTGCTTAGATCTAATGAAACCTAGCTATTGATTACTTGTTGTTGGTTTGTTATTAATTGTTGTGGGTGGGTGATATCGATGTTAGGCTTAAGAAAACTGGCTAACTTCCAATTGGTGACTTGCTTGAACATCTTAAGAAACATGAATCGGATGTGTACTATGATTATTTGGTTGTATTTAATGCATAAGTAATTACTAGTGATTTCATGGTTTGGATACTAAATGTGTCGCTATAGAATGAAGTTTGCGCTTATAGAGTTAGGGAAGATCGTACACGGCCCTACGAATGGTATTAAGGAATACAACCCGTCATCCACACAATTGTAACAAACTAATTAACCGGTAAAAGATAGCTACGGAGTGATGAAATCTAAGTAAACACGCTTTTCTCCATATAAGTTTCACAACCACTTTTACTTTCTTGTTATTTTATTTTATTTGCATTAGTAGTTATTTAGGTTAGTTGACTAGCAACTAATTCCGCCCACTCTTCCAATACCTGAGATTTTTACTTGCTTTCCATAAAACATAAATATACAAAAAGAATCATCCCTCACCCTTAGACCTAACTAGAGTAGTTTTCAATCCTAGCGACACTATTCCCCGAGAGAACGATCAATCCCTCGGTACTTGCCACTTCACTATACTACATCGGTCAGGTACACTACCTGGTGGGGATTGCAAGCTTCTCAAGATCCCTTGAGAAGTAAAACCTATTGCAAGGTTGCAAAACCTACGCATCAAGTTTTTTGGCGCCTCTGCCGGGGAATAGTTATTGCTTAGGTTGAATTTTATTTTTATTTAGGTCTACTCATTATATTCCTTTCTAGTGAGATTTTATTTTATTTTTCTAGGTTTTCTTTAGTCTATCTTTTTTCTTCGTTCCTTTGTTCGTAACCATTACCATCCGCCATCATGGAAGGTAGTAATATCCTTGATCCCAACAACCCACCACAACAAAACATACCACAACCCAACCAACCTCCTAGAGCCCGTACTTTAGGAGAGTACTCCCGTCCTAGCCACCAAGGCTATCGAAACACCATTGAGCTCACTCAAGGAGCCAATGTGTCTCCCTTGTGATCCGACACCATCCGGTTGGTGCACAGCGGATGTGCATTCCATGGAATTCGTTCCAAAGATCCAAATCAACATCTCAAGGACTTTCTCAAAATCGTAGATTCCATAGACCTTGATGTTAACACTCGAGAGACGACCTGATTGCGTCTCTTCTAATTCTCTCTGCGAGACCAAGCTAGTCAATGGCTAGAACGTCTACCCGCAGGATCCATCACCTCTTGGGATGATCTCACCACTCGCTTCCTTGCTCAATTTTTCCCACCGGGGAGAACCACCAAGCTAAGGAATGAAATCTTGATGTTCCAACAACGTCAATGCGAAACCCTCTACGAGGCATGGACTCGATTCAAGGACTTACTCCAAAAAGTCCCTCACCATGGCATAGATCTTTGGCTCCAAGTCCAAATCTTCTATGACCATATCAATATCCCCTCGAGGCAAACCATTGACCAAGCGGCCAGTGGTAAGCTACATGATCTTAGCGCGGAATAATCATGGGAACTCATAGAAGATCTTGCTCTCTATGACAATCAAAGTTGGAATGATCCCCGTGATTTGAACAAAATGGTCAAGGCAATATCTTTGCCTTCGAATAATTCAAGCACTCCCGACCGTAGGATCATGGAACTTGAGGACCAAGTCAAGTTTCTCATGAAATCCTACAAAGCTCCTAAACCTTCAAGTCAAGTGAACAAAATCACTTCTTCATGTGAATATTGTAGTGGTCCCCACGACACTCGTTGATTCCTCCCAGACCACACATGTTTTGTTCCTCAGCCACTTCTCGTCACACAAACCTTCCACTTGTGAATGAAAGACCGTAACGAGGCGGACAAGTGACTGAAAGCAAGGCCATGCAGGCCTGGGAGAAAGAATGCAAGTTTACCAAGGAGTATAAAATTATATCCTCGGGTCATTTATGTCCTGATGAGGTGTGACATTCTGCAGTACAACGAATGTGTGTGATGTTGATGTGATTGGATATAGAAAAACAGGAATCTGATTGACTACCACTGGGAATGTGAATAGTAATAGCTCGGTCACAGCTATATCAATATAAACGTACAATCAGAAACCTAAAATGTAAAAGAATTTACAAACGTATAAAAACAAATCATCAAATGTAACTATAGTAGGATTTACATGCCTTAGCGGCTTAAATGCAAATTAAATAAAAATAAAATATTACTTATTATTTAAAAAGTTAAGAAAACTTAAAAACCTAGAATGTGTACGTTTACGTTTAAATAAACGTCTACGTACAAAA
>LBNU01019121.1:57373-73297 GCA_014162995.1 Artemisia annua
TGATTTTATTAATTATATATTTATTTATTATTAAATTTTAATGAATGTAAATTAAAGAAAACAACCATATTTAACAGTAACCAATACAAATTAATTTACAGATCGCTAAAACTTAATAAAAGTTAGAAAATATAAGAACTATCCTAATTAAAATGTATATATAAAAGATATTTAATTTTATTAGTGTAACTAAAACTATATAAACTAAAGAATTTTATAATTACTAAAGAAAACTAATAATTCTGAGAAATTATATAAAATGATTACATATATTCAGAAAGATGTAAAAAATAGAAAACTCAAAAAGTCTATATAGATAAGCAGTAAAAAAGCTTAAACAGCTTATGGCAAAAGGGTTTTGTATATAAAGAATAAGTGTGTATGAATGAATGAGAAAGGTTCCTAGGGGCGATGGTCATCCAGTACACACAGCACTCTCATTAAACGGAAAGGGGGAGGTCTCAGGTTCGAGCCTGCCTCACCCCTTTTTGCTATATTTTTTTTTATTATATTTTTTGATTTTTTTACTTTACAAACACATTAAGGACTAATATAAAAACAACTTTAAAAAAGGAAATATTTTTAAAACTTAAAAATAAGCTGTTTGAGAGCTTATGACCACTTCAGTTGAGCTTTTAGCTCACAGTTGGGTCATAAGCTCTAAACAAGCTTGAAAAGGGGTGTACACAGGAAACAAAAGAAAGAAAAGGGTTCACACATGCCCAAGGGACAAGTATAAACAGGTTAGTGCACTGGATTTTGATAAATAAGCAAAAGCTTATGGTTTAGACAGTCAAACCTTTTGGGCTTAACTTGGATTGAGTGAAAGCTCAAATGAGCGTGGTATAAGCTCCATACTTGAAACAAAAGTAAAAAGAAGATATGAATACATAATATGGACAGATATTAACAAGTATGTATACTGGGAATGACCAATAAGCTTATATAAGCTAAATAAGCACTTCCAGTTAGCACTCAGAACCAAACACCCCTGCAACCTTTTAGCTTGGCAATTTAAGCTCACAAAATGAGCTTCAAAGGCCAATTGGTGAGTGGAGGCAGCAAGCTGGGGTGGTAAGCTTTTCAAAAAGCCCAAGCTCACTCTGTGGGGTCCACAGATGAGCTTGTAAGAAGCTTATGAAAAACCTCCCAAGTTACTTAGTATACTGAGCGATCAGTACATAAAGTCAAATGGGACAAACAAAAAGCAGCTTGCAGCCCTTATTAATAAGCTGCAAGATATGAATTAAGCACTGGACCTTAAAGTTAGGTGGATGAGCTTCAAAAGAAGCCAATTCACACAAGCTTAGTCCAGCTGATAAGCTTTTTGAGAGCTTATGAAGATGCTATGAGTATGCTGATAACTCAGCATACTTTCAAAATTTGACAAGTTAAAAGCTCCTTGCAGCCTTTATTAATAAGCTGCAAGGTGAAATTGAAGCATGAAATCATAAAGTTGATTGGTTAAGCTTCATAAGAAGCCAAGTCACTCAAGCTCATGACCACTGAATAGCTTTTTAGGGGCTTATGAAATTTACTGTAAGTAAACTATGATTAGTACACTTAGCAAATGATGCAAACATAAAGCCCTTTTTGGCTTGTCAAATAAGCTTAAACAAGCTCAACAAGCACTGAGCCTTTGATTGGGTTGCTTGGCTTTGTGAATAGCCAAAACTCACACTCTCAAGCTTAGTGAGGAGCTTGTATTGAGCTTAGAAAAATCACTAAACTTCACTGTTTGCTTCAGTGAAGTTAGTGATTTGTGACAAAAAGTTGGGATGTATAAACAGTGCAAATAAGCAAATAAAAGGGAAATAAGTATTCATATGAACAAATAGCCACTAGGGCTTCACATAACAACAATTTACACAGCCACAAGCTCAAATCCAAACAACCCTTAAACTAGACTGAATTGAGAATTTCATTACAAAAGACTGTATAAACTTAATCTATCAAATCCAGAGGACCTAATTAGTCAGATTAGACCTTTTTTAGCATAAAAAAATAGTCACAAGAGTCTATGCCTATGATTCTCCAAATTATGCAAATTTACTGTCAAATGGAATTTCAATCACCAATCCAATCCCAAACATAAATACCTAACTTTAAACTAGATAATCACTAGGAAACAACAAATAAACATAAAAACATGGAATTTAAGGCATGTAAAAGACTAAAACAGTAAATTGCATAAATGGTAAAAAAAATCCTTACAAATGAATCAAGCTGAGACTGTGGAACCAAGAACCAAACCATACTCCTATAGCCTCCCAAAAGGCTCTAGTACCCATGGCAATCCAAAATAGCCATGCTCCAAGCAGAATTCACCATGAACCCATATTTTTTATTTTATTTTCTATTTTCTCCATTTTTTAGTGATTTTTGATTTTTTTAGTTCTAAGCTGAATTAAGGTTTCTAAAAGCTTAAAAGCTTTTGTCAGGAGCTTATATGGCTTATTGAGTCCAGAAAACAACTAAGATTTAACAAGAAATTAATAAACTTGAAATTTAAATGACAATAAAGTAAAAACATGGAAATTTAAAGATAACTTGAGATTAAACTGTAAATAAAGGTTTCATTACATTAAGGTAAATTACAACATTAAAACTGTAAATGACATTTAATTTAAAGAAAAGCTTTTAAAATGATCACTACGTGACCAAGGCTAGCCCAAGGTAGTCTTTCCTTCTTCATTCTCTTCTCTTTTATAGCCATTTGAGTTCCCCACAAGTCTCTGGTCAAATCCCACTTTAAATCTTGTCCGTTGGTGCTCTGTAACTCATCCTAGCCATCAAATGGTATTTTGGCGCCAAAAGTCCTTGAGGTAACTTGTAGCCGAAATTTTGCATTTAATGGGGCATGGTGGTGGCAGGGAGTCATGTGAGGTGGAGGGATATGATTGGGTTGCTTGGGTGGCCAAGTGGTGGTGGAAAACCACCACTGGTTTGGTGGTTTTGGTAGCAGGGAAGGGGAAGAAGAAAACGGGGGAGAGGGAGTGGTTTTGTTTAAAAAGGGTGGTTTGGGCTAATGGGTTAATGGGTTGGGGTGGACTGGGTAAACAAAAGGAAAAGTTGGGTTTTATTTTGGTTTATAATTATTTTGGGTTTATAAGTAGTATAAGGGTCCGTTTGGTTTTAGTTATAAACAAGGACCAAAAATGCAATTTTGGCAAACTTGAGGGACCTGTTGTGGCATGTTTCCAAAATTATCACAAGGACCATAATTGCCATATGTGAATAAAACAAGGACCAAAGTTGTAAAATTTCCTTTTTATAAACCTTAGGGACCATTTGTGTAATTTTTGGATTTTGAGGGACTAAATATGTAAATTCCCAAAAGTTATCAAAAATGTTCCAATTTATCAATTATGAATAGTACAAGGGTATTTTATGTTAAATTCCAAGTTTTGAATACCCAGGGACTAATTTTGCCATTTTTGAAACTTGAGGGGTAAAAACTGTCAATTTGTGAAAACTTTTATCCAGGGACTATTTGTGAATAAGTTTGACTTCCCAAGGACTAAAGTTGACTTTTCATTCATTTAAAACCTTTAGGGACTAATTCTGACAATTCTTGAAAGTTCAGGGACTAGTTTTGCCAATTGTGATACTTCAGGGACTGAAAGTGACACTTTTGTATATTTTGCATGTTTTTCACTTGTTTTCAGTCTTTTTGTAGCTGAATCACATAAAAACACATTTCAATGATATTTGTAACATTTATATGGTCATTTGTGTGTTTTTGGTCGTTTTTGTGGGTCCAAACAGTATAAAATATATGTGTATTTAGACACATATCAAATCCCCCACACTAAACTATTGCTAGTCCCTAGCAATCTTTTATAAAAAACTTAATGGATTTAATCTCTTTACCAAAAGCCATTACTTCTGGAGTAGCCAATTGTTTTAGTATGAAATACTTTTGTACAATGATAACCAAATGATTTTGAGCAAATCACCAGCTGTCAACGGATTTGATTTGTCTTTACCTGTAGCCGTTTGCTCAGGACTAGCCAACTCTTAGATAAATTATTACTATTATCTTTGGTGAGCTGATTACCAATTATGGACTTTCCACTGCCTTTACCACAAGCCATAACCTTGCGGGCTAGCCAACTCTTTACTAATTAAAGATATGGTGAGTCGATTACCATACAATTTTTGGCAAATTGCAAGCCATCAACGGATTTGAGATATCTTTACCAAGAGCCGTTTGCTCCTGGATTAGCCAGTCCTTATGTGGGTTAGACATGGTGGACTGATAACCATTTATTTACGTTCTAAGTGAGAAAAAAAATTTTTTTAAATTTTTCAAATTTTGGCTAAAAATGGGGGTACTTGATGGAACATGTGTTTAAATTCGTGTATAACGAATTCCCCCCCACACTTAGAACTGAATATTGCCCTCAATATTCAAAGTACCGGGTGTTAAACCAACACTTAGAACATAAGAAGGTAATAATACTAGCCATTATTTAGGTTTATATACATATATTTTTCATAAAGCTTCTTAAATAGAAGCTATCACTATTTTTAAAAGTGATGATGATTCTTTTTGGGTTTTATAAAATTTTTTTGTTTTTTATATTTTTTAGATAATATACATATATACAACATGTAGGGAATCTCCCCCACACTAGGGTGGTACACACGGGTGAAAACCCATGTTCATGCTACTGTTTTTGATTACCGAGTCGCTAGCTTGACTCGACCCCGAATTAAATGGTTCATGAGGAAATGTGGAAGAAACCATCTCACTCGGACTTTCACTTAAGATGTTTTGATCAACATTTAAGTGCATGAAAGTTCCACACCGATGAGATATACAGAGACACACCCGGCTTACAAATGATACATGAAAATGCCGGGGTCAAAGATAATGTCCTTACTCACAAATGAGTGAAGGATAGGGGCAATCACCTTGGAGGTGAAAGAAAAAGATCTGTATGAGAACTACATCCTCAAGAAATGCATGTTCAAGAGGATGAGTTAAATCTTTAGATCTCAGGAAATTCATCAGTTTTATTAACTGATTTGATTCCCATATTATGAAGATGCAAGGAAAGGAGGGGGAGTTGGATTTTCATTTAACAAACTTTTTAAGAAAAGAATGTCCCCCTCGGGATCAAAAATAGTTGTCCTTAACCTCGTCAGAAAGTAAACTATTTAAAGCCAGAAACACCTTGACCTCTTCCCAAATGGAATCACTTCCCTCATCATGATTGAGAGAAGGGAAAGAGTCGGGAAATGATTGGATGAGAAATTGGAGTGGGATCCACTCACAGAATTATGAATAATCATCAGTAATGATGAGTCTAAGATTCCTTAAGAGTCAAGGAACTTAGAAAGGGTACTAAGAATCTTTTTAGGTTTTTGATTTTACAAAGAAATTGAAAAATGTTTTTGTATTTTTAGATTTCATATATATATATACAAAGAAAAGGAAAATCCTAACAACCGCCCCTCGAAAGGGAATCTGGGATTGACAGAGCTCAGCAACTGTGTTTAAACAGCCAACAACTAAATGTTGTAACTGAGGGACTTATCAAACTGGGCAAGTTGTATGCTATGAAAAGGAAAATATTTTTGTGTTTTATATTGCTTTTGGAAATGAAATATGATATTATATATAGTATATATATACAATAGATAGATATTTCAACAAAACACAAGTCATTAAACGCAGCACGCCTCCCCGGCAGCGGCGCCAAAAATTGATTCCTCCCAGACCACACATGTTTTGTTCCTCAGCCACTTCTCGTCACACAAACCTTCCACTTGTGAATGAAAGACCGTAACGAGGCGGACAAGTGACTGAAAGCAAGGCCATGCAGGCCTGGGAGAAAGAATGCAAGTTTACCAAGGAGTATAAAATTATATCCTCGGGTCATTTATGTCCTGATGAGGTGTGACATTCTGCAGTACAACGAATGTGTGTGATGTTGATGGGATTGAATATAGAAAAACAGGAATCTGATTGACTAACACTGGGAATGTGAATAGTAATAGCTCGGTCACAGCTATATCAATATAAACGTACAATCAGAAACCTAAACTATAAAAGAATTTACAAATGTATAAAAACAAATCATCAAATGTAACTATAGTAGGATTTACATGCCTTAGCGGCTTAAATGCAAATTAAATAAAAATAAAATATTTACTTATTATTTAAAAAGTTATTAAAAAGTTAAGAAAACTTAAAAACCTAGAATGTGTACGTTTACGTTTAAATAAACGTCTACGTACAAAAAATAAAAAGTGAAAAGTGATCAATATAACTCCCACAAATGTGAAAATTATATTTTTGTGATCCTAAAAAGATAAGAAAATTATTGGTGAATTAAAATTATTTTTACAAGTATTTATGTATTTACTATTAATTAAAAATTATTATTAACTATTTAATAATTACCTAAAAATAAGAAAATATAAAATAAAGCTAAGAAAATTAAAATAAAAATTTAGAAAAGTTTAAAATAACATAAAAGAATTTCTGAAACTAAAATTATATTTATTATACAATTATCCTATTTGTTATTAATTATTTACTATTTATTTATTAATTAACTATTTAATTAATATAAATTATAAAAACTACCATATGAACAGTAACAATTACAAAATTAATTTTTACAGAATCCTAATAACTTATAAAAGTTAGAAAAATTATAAAAAGTCATCCTAGATTAAAATTATATAGTAAAAGATATTAATTTTATTTACTTAACTAAAACTATATAAACTAAAATGAATTTTTATAAATACTAAATGAAAACTAATAATTCTGAGAAAATTTATATAAATATTACATATATGCAGAAAGATGTAAAAAATATAAAAACTCAAAAATGCTTATAAATAAGCAGTAAAATAAGCTTAAACAGCTTAATAGGCGAAAGGGGGTGTTTGTATATAAAGAATTAAGTGTGTATGAAGTGAATGAGAAAAGTCCCTAGGGCGCATGGTATCCAGGTACACACTATCACTCTCATAAAGGGGGAGGTCTCAGGTTCGAGCCTGCCTCACCCCTTTTTGCTATATTTTTTTTATTTTTATTTTTTTTTTTGATTTTTTTACTTTACAAACACATTAAGGACTAATATAAAAACAACTTTAAAAAAGGAAATATTTTTAAAACTTAAAAATAAGCTGTTTGAGAGCTTATGACCACTTCAGTTGAGCTTTTGGCTCACAGTTGGTTCATAAGCTCTAAACAAGCTTGAAAAGGGGTGTACACAGGAAACAAAAGAAAGAAAAGGGTTCACACATGCCCAAGGGACAAGTATAAACAGGTTAGTGCACTGGATTTTGATAAATAAGCATAAGCTTATGGTTTAGACAGTTAAACCTTTTGGGCTTAACTTGGATTGAGTGAAAGCTCAAATGAGCTTGGTATAAGCTCCATACTTGAAACAAAAGTAAAAAAGAAGATATGAATACATAATATGGACAGATATTAACAAGTGTGTATACTGGGAATGGCCAATAAGCTTATATAAGCTAAATAAGCACTTCTAGTTAGCACTCAGAACCAAACACCCCTGCAACCTTTTAGCTTGGCAATTTAAGCTCACAAAATGAGCTTCAAAGGCCAATTGGTGAGTGGAGGCAGCAAGCTGGGGTGGTAAGCTTTTCAAAAAGCCCAAGCTCACTATGTGGGGTCCACAGATGAGCTTGTAAGAAGCTTATGAAAAACCTCCCAAGTTACTTAGTATACTGAGTGATCAGTACATAAAGTCAAATGGGACAAACAAAAAGTAGCTTGCAGCCCTTATTAATAAGCTGCAAGATATGAATTAAGCATTGGACCTTAAAGTTAGGTGGATGAGCTTCAAAAGAAGCCAATTCACACAAGCTTAGTCCAACTGATAAGCTTTTTGAGAGCTTATGAAGATGCTATGAGTATGCTGATAACTCAGCATACTTTCAAAATTTGACAAGTTAAAAGCTCCTTGCAGCCCTTATTAATAAGCTGCAAGGTGAAATTGAAGCATGAAATCATAAAGTTGATTGGTTAAGCTTCATAAGAAGCCAAGTCACTCAAGCTCATGACCACTGAATAGCTTTTTAGGGGCTTATGAAATTTACTGTAAGTAAACTATGATTAGTACACTTAGCAAATGATGCAAACATAAAGCCCTTTTTGGCTTGTCAAATAAGCTTAAACAAGCTCAACAAGCACTGAGCCTTTGATTGGGTTGCTTGGCTTTGTGAAAAGCCAAAACTCACACTCTCAAGCTTAGTGAGGAGCTTGTATTGAGCTTAGAAAAATCACTAAACTTCACTGTTTGCTTCAGTGAAGTTAGTGATTTGTGACAAAAAGTTGGGATGTATAAACAGTGCAAATAAGCAAATAAAAGGGAAATAAGTATTCATATGAACAAATAGCCACTAGGGCTTCACATAACAACAATTTACACAGCCACAAGCTCAAAGGTCAACAAGCTACAAGCTTGTGATTTTGGCCTAGTGACTGTGAGACAGGGAAAAAACATACCAAAATAAGCACAAAAATAAGCAGTTAAACATGGATAACAAAAATTACCAAAAATACACTGATAAACACAAGCAACAAAATATTAAAACTCCAAAAGAACTAAAAATGAAACTTAAAAATGAAGCCATAGGAAAATTATCTATTTAATTCAAAAACTTTTATATGAACATTTGACTTTTACACAAGAACTTAAAAAGTTGACTTAAATGAATTTACAATCTAGTCTATTGACTGAATATGTAATATTAAGCAACAAGAACAAGAAATTAACAAAGTTTAACAACATTTTAACACATATGCAAGGTTGTGGGATCTAACAATCACACAGTGAACCAATAAAAGAGATCAAGTGTCAATTTGACTATTTCATAAGTAACATTGCATTATTAAAGTTTAACTGAGGTGTTTAGGTCATAAGAAGCATATATCAAACAAGAAAAATACCATACACAACCTTTAACACAGATTAGACATTAAATCCAAACAACCCTTAAACTAGACTGAATTGAGAATTTCATTACAAAAGACTGTATAAACTTAATCTATCAAATCCAGAGGACCTAATTAGTCAGATTAGACCTTTTTTAGCATAAACAAATAGTCACAAGAGTCTATGCCTATGATTCTCCAAATTATGCAAATTTACTGTCAAATGGAATTTCAATCAACAATCCAATCCCAAACATAAATACCTAACTTTAAACTAGATAATCACTAGGAAACAACAAATAAACATAAAAACATGGAATTTAAGGCATATAAAAGACTAAAACAGTAAATTGCATAAATGGTAAAAAAAAAATCCTTACAAATGAATCAAGCTGAGACTGTGGAACCAAGAACCAAACCATACTCCTATAGCCTCCCAAAAGGCTCTAGTACCCATGGCAATCCAAAATAGCCATGCTCCAAGCAGACTTCACCATGAACCCATATTTTTTATTTTATTTTCTATTTTCTCCATTTTTTAGTGATTTTTGATTTTTTTAGTTCTAAGCTGAATTAAGGTTTCTAAAAGCTTAAAAGCTTTTGTCAGGAGCTTATATGGCTTATTGAGTCCAGAAAACAACTAAGATTTAACAAGAAATTAATAAACTTGAAATTTAAATGACAATAAAGTAAAAACATGGAAATTTAAAGATAACTTGAGATTAAACTGTAAATAAAGGTTTCATTACATTAAGGTAAATTACAACATTAAAACTGTAAATGACATTTAATTTAAAGAAAAGCTTTTAAAATGATCACTACGTGACCAAGGCTAGCCCAAGGTAGTCTTTCCTTCTTCATTCTCTTCTCTTTTATAGCCATTTGAGTTCCCCACAAGTCTCTGGTCAAATCCCACTTTAAATCTTGTCCGTTGGTGCTCTGTAACTCATCCTAGCCATCAAATGGTATTTTGGCGCCAAAAGTCCTTGAGGTAACTTGTAGCCGAAATTTTGCATTTAATGGGGCATGGTGGTGGCAGGGAGTCATGTGAGGTGGAGGGATATGATTGGGTTGCTTGGGTGGCCAAGTGGTGGTGGAAAACCACCACTGGTTTGGTGGTTTTGGTAGCAGGGAAGGGGAAGAAGAAAACGGGGGAGAGGGAGTGGTTTTGTTTAAAAAGGGTGGTTTGGGCTAATGGGTTAATGGGCTGGGGTGGACTGGGTAAACAAAAGGAAAAGTTGGGTTTTATTTTGGTTTATAATTATTTTGGGTTTATAAGTAGTATAAGGGTCCGTTTGGTTTTAGTTATAAACAAGGACCAAAAATGCAATTTTGGCAAACTTGAGGGACCTGTTGTGGCATGTTTCCAAAATTATCACAAGGACCATAATTGCCATATGTGAATAAAACAAGGACCAAAGTTGTAAAATTTCCTTTTTATAAACCTTAGGGACCATTTGTATAATTTTTGGATTTTGAGGGACTAAATATGTAAATTCCCAAAAGTTATCAAAAATGTTCCAATTTATCAATTATGAATAGTACAAGGGTATTTTATGTTAAATTCCAAGTTTTGAATACCCAGGGACTAATTTTGCCATTTTTGAAACTTGAGGGGTAAAAACTGTTAATTTGTGAAAACTTTATCCAGGGACTATTTGTGAATAAGTTTGACTTCCCAAGGACTAAAGTTGACTTTTCATTCATTTAAAACCTTTAGGGACTAATTCTGACAATTCTTGAAAGTTCAGGGACTAGTTTTGCCAATTATGATATTTCAGGGACTGAAAGTGACACTTTTGTATATTTTGCATGTTTTTCACTTGTTTTCAGTCTTTTTGTACCTGAATCACATAAAAACACATTTCAATGATATTTGTAACATTTATATGGTTATTTGTGTGTTTTTGGTCGTTTTTGTGGGTCCAAACAGTATAAAATATATGTGTATTTAGACACATATCACTCGTGATTGCATGGAACTCCCCGAACAAGCTTTTGCGGACTATGCATCTTCGCGTACCAACGGAGCGGGAGAAAAGTGGTACACTTTCAAACCCGAGCCAAACCCTTACAGTGATTCATACAACCCCTCTTGGAAAAGTCACCCAAACTTTAGGTGGAAACAAAACCAAAACACACCCCAAAACAACTCGTCAAATCCACCTAATCGTTTCCAATCAAGCGGTTCATCCTCAAACCGTACTTTCAATAACAATCCTTCCAATAACTATGGTAAAACCAATAATCTTGAAGGATTGATGTCTAAATTTATGGCATCTCAAGAAGCTCGCATAGCCAAGTTCAAATCCGAATTTAATCAACAACAAACGGAGATGACCAATAAAATCGACAACTTATTGAAAGCCCTCAACAACCAAGGGTTGTCACCACCAAATAAGGACACTAGGAACATAAGTAGCGGACCCCAAATCAAGGACCCCTCATCATCCTAACATGTCTACTTTGTTAACGTTGTCACTATTAAGCCAATCGATAAAAATAGAATAGATAGTGAACCTAAGAATGAAGTTAAGGAAGTTGAGGAGAATAGGAAAAAGAAAGTAGAAGAAGTAGATAATGGAGAGGACTACTTCAATAGGTTACCCACTAAGGAAGAAAGTGCATACCATAAGGATTTATTCGATGACCCCGAGACACCATACTTCCTAGGTAATCCGATTATTAAAACGGGTGGCCCATCCAATATCAATATACCATGCAACATTGGGCATGTGCATGTGTGGAAAGCTTACATAGATCTTAAATCTCCCATAAACATCATGACTAGGATCCATTACAATTGGATAATGAAAAAGCAACTTGGACCTAGGATATTTCCCAACACGGGTTGGATGAGTAACTTTGTGGGGAGAGTAGAAGGATTACATTTGTATGTAGGAAACTTCACCTATGTCACCGACTTTGTGATTGTAGAAGATATTCGTCTGGTAGTTGATGCATGCTTAACTCAAGTAGTTTTTGGGAAGCCGTTTGTTGAAGCCTCTAAAATGAATTATGACCCATCACTAAGGATAGTTAGATTCAGGGATGAGGCCGATGAAATAGCTTACCAAATGCCATATAAGATAGAGCAATACTGACTCTTGTCAAACCTTGAGAAAGAGCATAAGCAAGCGGTCTACTATAGGAATGATGAGGATAGACATAGGGGAGTAGACTATGTTATGGGTAGAATATTTGGTTTCTACAAAGGATGCTTGCAACTGGGCCCGGAATATAAGACTAAACCCAAGGATGACCTAGAAACTGTGACCAACGATGGAGTCACGTAATAGGACGTGACTTTGGGTCTAGCTACAAGACTCGTTAATAAAGAAAAGTGCTTCTTGGGAGGCAACCCAAGCTTTATTTGCTTTATTTGTTTTGTTTGTTTGTTTATTTGATTTTATTTGTTTCCGTATGCATGTTTTATTTTTATTGTTTACGATTCATGTTTCAAATTAAATTGTGAAAACGCTTTATTTTGTTTTTAACTTCGTCTTAACTAGTGTAAGGGAAATCTAAATTTGTTTTATAAGAACGAATTGAACATGAATCATAGCAATATAAAATAAACATACATATTAGTATTTGTTTGAGTCAAATGCTTGTATCGAGTTATAATGAAATTTTGCAGGATTCCAGGAATTAAGGTATTTGGTTTTTCCAGAAATTTTCCGGAAACTAAACATAAAAATTCGGTCAGATCAGTTCTGACGGCGTCAGGCCTTATAACCTGACGGTGTCAGGCACTAATTCCAGAAAAGTTTTTACAAGTTTTGTTTTTCTGCCGGGAGTATGAAATTTACTAAATATTTAACTCCAGAAATCTGCAAACATTCATTCCACAAGCATTATATCCTTGTATAGATTTTACTGCCGATTTTACGCAAGGTTTGCTTAGATTGTTTTCTCAGGATTAATAGGTTATATTGGACAAGGAGACGTACATGGAATCAAGCTTTTGGCGCTGCTTTAATCTTGAAGCTTTTACATCATCTTGGAAGAAGATCTAACCATGTTACCATACGATCCACACCAAACGAATCAGGGGAGTATTTGTTTCATTTTTTCATTTTCTTTACTTTTACATCTTTTTATTGAACATTGAGGACAATGTTCGGCTTAAATGTAAAGGGGGGGGGGGTAAATGAAGACACCTTAGAAAATGCTATTACGCCTGATTTTTGTTTGTTGAATGGTAGATGTGTAATAAAACTAAGAGAAATATTTGTTAGGGCAATTTTAGCGCCAAATTTAAAAAATTTTGCAACTTATAGGAGTGAAACTTTAGTCCTAATAAGCGTCTCATGATAGGGAATTATATGACTAGTACAAAAACCGTACCACTCAAAATTCATGAATAAGATAGTGACTATCCGAGTACTAGATTAATTGACTAACGCGCTAGCGATCAAGTGTATGACTTGGTGACTATCCGTTATGCAAATAACGCGCCAGCGATCCAAGAAGTGCACTAGTGACCATCCGTTAGTTGAAGCGTCAAAGACTCGCGCTTGTGTGTGTACCGGTAGTATTTAGATTCTAGAACTTGCGTTAGTGACCATCCAAAATCCACAAGTGAGACTACATTCGTGTAGTTAGATTTGCTACATGATAAGAGGCATTAGGATAACCCCTTGTTTTACACCTGTATTACTATAATTACATTGACTTCATTGGTCAAGTAATTTTCCCACACCTTAGCGATGTACTCATTTTTAGTACACGATACCCCTAGTACACCCCTTAGAGCCTATCTTTTCGTTTCTAACTTTAAGCATTTTACTTAAAGAAATAATTTGTTTACAATCCACCCCAAATGTACACCCAAATCGCCTTAGCCTACCTTGTATGCACTCATCATTAGTGCATTATTGTGACAACATTTGTTTAAACCCCTAGTTAATTGTCTTATTGATTACATGGTTGCTAAGTTGAGTCATATCATGTACATATTGTTTTGGGACGATTGGGACTCATGGGTAAAGTACTTATGTAATAGAGTAATGGGGAAGAAGTCAATTATTACCCCCATATGTACGTTAATGTTTTTAAAGTGCTCCAAGTTTTTCGATTATCTTAATTCAAATAATTAGAATAGTTATTTGTAAAGTATGTAAAAGTTCAAGTGTAAGGGGAGAAACGAGGCCCCTATGATGTATTATTTTGGATGGTAGGGCAAGAGTGTATGAAAAAAAAAATATCGAAAAGACAAGAAAAAGAATAAAAATTGGAAAAAGAAAGAGAGAAAAAACATACGGACTACCATCCCGTTTCCTTTTATGTTTTTTTATGTTTTCGTCATTTTCTTATTAGCTTAAGTTGAGTCGAGTCTTGGCTTAGCAACGCCACATTGTGTATGTATTTGATCAAGATAATTAACTCGCCACCAGTAAAAATATCCTTTATTCCAACAAACCGTGTTTATCATATCCCTACACCTAACGTTACAACCCTTGAAAAGCCCTCTTTGATAGTTTATCTTAGATGCTTACGCCAAGTGGAGGAGGTTTTTGATCCTTTCCCAAGCCTATGGTAATCTATTTGCTATGACAGGTAGTGAGTGATATTTTTCCATTTCCATTTGGTTATATAGGTTTATAACACCTGAGAGATGAGAGTATCCAAACATTATGTGTGAGGTGCTAGTGTATGATTTCCATTCTTGATATGACTAGGGTGGAATAACTATTTGTTGTAATTACTTTTATATTAGTGTTAAATGACCCCTAGCTCATATTTTGATTGGAATAAAAGCGCATTTGCTTGAGGACAAGCAAATCTCAAGTGTAAGGGTATTTGATGAGGCGAAAAATGTTACGCTTTTAGGGGTCATTTAATCCCTAAATCGTTATTTTATGATCAAATATTGCCTTAAATCGTTCCTTTTGTCATTTGAGGTACTTTCGGGAGGAATTCTGGAAAACATTGCATTTTGGATGTTTTTGGAGCATAAAAGTGAAGAAAACGACAAAGTCTCAAATCAAGCTAGAATTCCTACCTAACGGCGTCAGGAGTTACAAGCTGACGCCGTCACTTGAAGACAAAGGAGTTGGACTTTGACATTACCAGACGCCCTGAAGAAGAATCAAGAAGTTTACAACTGACGCCGATGGTCCAGGCCGTCAGGTTTAAGATTAAAGAGAGACGGC
This sequence comes from Artemisia annua, assembly GCA_014162995.1. Lineage (NCBI taxonomy): Eukaryota > Viridiplantae > Streptophyta > Magnoliopsida > Asterales > Asteraceae > Artemisia > Artemisia annua. The sequence continues at coordinate 72,461 of LBNU01019121.1, forward strand.
CCAGAAGGTTTTAGAGGCTGACGACGTCAGAAGTGGATCTAGGTGATCCGACAACCCTAGACACGGCGAGTTGACGGCGTCAGGACTTATAACCTGACGCCGTCAGAATGTATTTTCTATATATATTTTAGGGTTTTCTTTCATTAAAGGGTGTGCAACTTTTGGGAGAACTTTAGGGATAAACCCTAGGTCGAATTTACTGCCTTTTTCAAGGGTTTTTCACCCTTGTTTCATCCATGCTTAATTAAAGATAAGTCTTCCATCAAATCATTCAATATGTCTATGTGTTGTTTGATTATATCTTATGCTTGTCTTTACATTAACATGCTAGGCTAGGTTTCTCTTGTGTTTGCTTAGATCTAATGAAACCTAGCTATTGATTAATTGTTGTTGGTTTGTTATTAATTGTTGTGGGTGGGTGATATCGATGTTAGGCTTAAGAAATGTTGGGGTATAAAAGATCAAAGTACTGCTGAAGACCAAAGTGCTGCTAAAGTGTTTAAAGTCAAAGTACTGCTTGTGATCAAAGTACTGCTCGTTGATAAAGTCAAAGTACTGCTTGAAGATAAAGACTGAAGATTAGATTAGGAATATTATGTATAATCTAGAATATTCTAAAGTTATAGTTTGTAGACTTGTCGTTCAAGTATTGTAAACCGACTAGGGTTTTCCTTGTGCCTATAAAAGGATCCCTAGGTCATTATTAGAGTAACGATATACGAATACTTTTAGAGAAAAGCTAAAGTTCGATATTAGCTATATTAGGGTTGTTTGTGAATCTGTACAATTAGCAGGTTCAAAGTTTGGTTAATATAAAGTGTTGAAGTTGTGATAATT
>LBNU01019121.1:73323-102752 GCA_014162995.1 Artemisia annua
AAAGTCAAAGTACTGCTTGAAGATAAAGACTGAAGATTAGATTAGGAATATTATGTATAATCTAGAATATTCTAAAGTTAGAGTTTGTATACTTGTCATTCAAGTATTGGCAACCGACTAGGGTTTTCCTTGTGCCTATAAAAGGATCCCTAGGTCATTATTAGAGATACGAATACTTTTAGAGAAAAGCTAAAGTTCGATATTAGCTATATTAGGGTTGTTTGTGAATCTGTACAATTAGCAGGTTCAAAGTTTGGTTAATATAAAGTGTTGAAGTTGTGATAATTCTTCTTAGCTTTGCTAAGTAATTCCGCATACTTAATAGAGTAATTCAGTGTTTCATCATTAGTAGTTTAGGATTTATCCAAGACTGCTAAACCTTAGACAAGCTATAATAAAGTAGTTTGGTCAGAGTTTAACGATCCAACAAGTGGTATCAGAGCTTGTGTGGAAACTCTGATTAAGAAGAAACCCTAAACCCTAATTCAAGTCGATTTTCTAAATACACCCTACAAGATGTCTCAACCTGAACCTACACCTATGCCATCCATCACCACTGTTAGAATTCCCATAGTCAAGAAGGGAGAGTATGATCTCTGGAGCATGAAGATGAGGCAGTACATTGCTATCACTGACTCTGCACTCTGGGATATCATTGTCAATGGCAATCAAGTTCTTGAAGAACCTGTAGTAGTTGAGGGACAACCCAAACCACCTCAGCAACAACTATCTGCTACTGTAAAAAGGAATCAGGACAAAGCTCTCAACATACTGCTGTCTGCTATCCCTGATGGCCACCTGTTGAAGTTTCATAATGCTAAGGATGCTAAACAACTGTGGGCTGCTATCAAAACAAGATTTGGAGGTAATGATGCTTCCAAGAAGATGCGAAGAAGTTTGTTGAAGCAGCAGTTTGAAACCTTTGCTGTTGGAGAAAGAGAAGGACTTGATGCTGCCTATGAGAGATTTCAAAATCTTCTCAGTATGCTAGAGATACATGGTGTAGAAGTCTCTACTGAAGATGCAAACTTGAAGTTCCTAAGGAGTTTGCCATCTATCTGGCATGTGATTGCTACTATGATCAGAGGTCAACCTGATTTGGCTACTATGGACTTTGATGATTTATACAACAACTTGAAGGTGTATGAGCATGAGATGAATGGTAAATCAGGTTCATCAACCAACAATATTGCTTTTGTGTCCCCTGCCAAGACAAGCAGTACTTCCACTAAAAGTACTGCTTATCCAGTTCAAAGTACTGTTGGTGATGTTTACTCAACTGTGTCTACTACCATTTCACCACCCTCAAACAACATCAATTGTGATGATGTTGTGTGTTCATTCTTTGCTCAACAAGCCACTTTACCTGTTACCTATGAAGAAGATCTATTGCAGATTGAAGAAGATGATCTAGAAGAAATTGACATCAGATGGCAAGTTGCTATGATCACTGCTAGGATCAAGAAGTTCATGAAGAAAACAGGAAGATGGATTGATTTCAAGGCCAAACAGGGTATTGCATTTGACAAGTCTAAAATTGAATGCTTTAACTGTCAAAAGACTGGTCACTTTGCAAGGGAATGTAAGTTTGCCAAGTATCAAGCAAACAGGATGATAGAGAAACCCAAGGTTGAACTCAAGGAGCTTCCTGAACCAAAACAAAAGCATTTGTGGCTCAAGAAAACTTATAAGAGGTTGACTGGAGTGCTGAATTTGATGATGAACCAGTTACTCTCTCTATGGTTGCAATGGAGGAATATGATTGGAGCACAGCTTTTGATGAGGAACCAGGATGTACTGCTTTGGATTCCACTGATGATCTTGGAGGCTTTGACTGGAGCATGGAGAATGAAGATGCACCTGTCCTGTTGGCTTTGGTTGCTACTGCACCTACTTCATCTACTGCTACTGAGGTATGCTCTAAGTGCAATAATGTGTATCAAAAGGTACTTAGTGATTATGTGTCTGAAAGATATAAACATCATAAAGCTAGGTCTGAAGTCTTAGGTTACCAATTGACCTTAGAGTCCTTAGAAGCTAAAATAATTACACATGAAAATAATGAAGTAGCTTGGGCTGAAAAATACCAACAACAGGACTATCAGTTAAAGTTAAGTGAATGGAAGTTAGGATGTAAGGTGTCTGAGTTAGAAAAGATGACTAAGGAAAGAGATGATTTGTTAGAAAAATTTAATAGTTGGAACAAAGCTGGTCTTTCTCATGTAAGTTTCTGTGAAAAACAAAGGAGAGCAAGTGTTACAACTGGTCTAGGTTATGGTGTTCAATATAGTAGCTCAGATGAAACCACACCTAGTCCTAAAGATGAAGTCAAGTCAGAAGAACTCTCAACTAGTGAATTTGAAACTTGTTCAAAGGAAAACACATCTAGTGATGAGGAACCCATAAGCCCAACACCTCCTGAATTTAAGAAAGATGAAGGGTATCATGTTGTTCCTCCTACCACTGGCAATTTTCAACCACCTAGGAAGGATGTTTCTTGTTTGGGGTAGACAGTCTAGAGTGTAGGAATAAACTTAACGGTCAATCTAATTCAAGTAAACCTGAAGTCAAAGTTGAGATTCTTAAGAATCATGGGAATACTAGGTGATCAGGGAATAATGTCAATGATAAGAGTTTCTCTAAACCTTTTTAAAAACCAGCAGTATTTTCTCACTTTAATTAAAGGACTGCTAGTCACTCAGCAGTTCCTTCAAATAATTCTTTCCAACATACTGCTAACTTTAGAAACTCTTCTCATTATTCACCTAGAGGTCACACTGGTCTTGGCTATAACCCTCAAAGATCTGGATTTGGGTCAATGAATCAAAAATTGTATTTTGTTTGTTATAGTCCTAATCATTTGATAAAAGATTGTACCTTACATTCAAATTACTTAAGTCAATACCCAAAGACCAGATCTGCACAACATAGGCCTACATAAACTAAACCAGCTTCACCCAAACCTGTTTGGAATTATTCTAGAAGGGTCAACCATAGTAATTTCACTGAATCATATAGGTANCTTACACTTAAGCCGAACATTGTCCCCAATGTTCAAATAAAAAGATGTAAAAGTAAAGAAGGTAAAAGTATGAAACAAATATAAATCATCTTCTTGTCCAATAAAGTTTAGTTTGTTTTAATAAAGTTTAGTTACATATATTATACATACGACGTGTGTAATTTATTAATGTTTTTTCACGTATTATTTATATTATTTATATTTATCACAAATCCTGCAAGAATCTAATAATGACTGATGCGTGGATTGCGGTCTACGCAAAAGGTTTTACCTCTCAAGGGGTCTTGAGAAGCTTGCAATCTCCACCAGGCAGTGTACCTGACCGATGTAGTATAGTGTAGTGGCAAGTACCGGGGGATTGATCGTTCTACTTGGGGAATAGTGTTTGTTAGGATTGAAAACTACTCTAATTAGGTCTAAGGGTGAGGGATGATTCTTTTTGTATTTTTATATTTTATGAAAGCAAGTAAAATCTCGGTTTTGAAGGAGTGGGCGGAATTAGTTGCTAGTCAACTAACCCAAATAACTACAAATGCAATAAAATAAAATGACGAGAAAGTAAATGAGAGAAAAACTAATATGGAGAAAAACGTGTTTACTTAGGTTTCACTGCTCCCTAGCTATCTTTTATTGGTTGATTAATTTGTTACAATTGCGTGGATGACAGGTTGTATTCCTTAATACCATTCGTGGGGGCGTGTACGTTCTTCCCCAACTCTATAAGATCCTATCTCTTCCTATGATGACACGTTAAGTATCCTATCATGGCCTCATTAATATTCTCTTATGCATTAAACACAACCAATTAAATCGTAGTACACATACGATTCATGTTTCCTAAGACGTTCAAGCAAGTTACCAATAGGAAGTTAGCTAGTTTTCTTAAGCCTAACATTGAAATCATTCATCCACAACAATTAATAACCAACCATCAACCAATAATCAATAGCTAGGTTTCATTACATCTAAGCAAACACAAATAAACCTAGCCTAGCATGTTAATGTAAAGACAAGCATAAGATAGAATCAAACAATACATAGACATATTGAATGATTAATAGAAGACTTATCTTTAATTAAGCATGGATGAAACAAGGGTGAAAAACCCTTAAAAATACTGTAAAACTCGACCTAGGGTTTATCCCAAAGTTCTCCCAAAAGTTCTCTCTCTAATGAATGAAAAATAGAAAACTATATATAGAGATTACAATCTGACGGCGTCACGTTATAGCTCTTGACGCCGTCAGCTCGCCGCTAAAACAACTCTCGGATTGCTCAGATCCACTCTTGACGCCGTCACCTTTTAAAAGCTTCTTGGCCGTCTCCTTTTGCTCCAACACGTGACGGCCTCGGCGTCACAAAGGGTGACGCCGTCACGCTTTAATCTCCAAAATCTTTCTGGCGCGTCTCGTGTAAACTTCATATCCACCTCTTTGTCAACACATGACGCCGTCACCTTGTAAGGCATGACGCCGTCAGGTACTATTTCCAGCATATTTTGAGACTTTATCGTTTTCTTCACTTTTATGCTCCAAAAACGTCCAAAATGCTTCCTTTTCCAGATTTCTTCTCCAAAGTACCTAAAATGACAAAAGGAACGATTTAAGGCAATATTTGATCAAATAATCACGACTTAGGGCTTAAATGACCCCCTAAAAGCGTAACACTTTTCGCCTCATCAATGACACTTGGCACTGTATGTTTCAGTCTATACTTTTTCCAGGCGGCTACTATTCGATTGATGTTTGGCAGTGATAATGGTCTCATATCATTACCTGGTATTTAGTTTATACTTATCCGATTTGTAGTTGAATAATAATTTATTACGGAGTATTTATTTATCACATACGTGGTTGGTTAATAATTTGCTATTTTTTAAAAAGCGTTGATAAAATACAAATGTTAATAATTCTTTCCCAAGAGTTTGTTTGTCATTTTTTAAATTTCTATACTGAACCTCATAGTTTCAGATATAGTTATGTGTTTGTTTATGTTTATCACATAATATGTGGTTATAGGTTTTTTCCATTTATTAAATTTAAAAATTGTACATACACTTTGACCATGCTAGACTGAAATTACAAATTAGTAAGCAACACAAACTTCCCAACGCTACATCATTCACTGTAGATAAACCATTGTCACATAATGACGACTTCGTTGAAGAGCACGACAAGCATCAACCAACATCATATTCAAGCGGTCTAATTTATCCTCTTCCTCATCAACTATCTGTCTCATATACAAAACACCGTTAGCTGCTCGAAAGCCCCTTACTTTCCTCAGGTCTCGGATATAGTCTTCTCTCTGACAGATGCGTTCTACCTGTTGTACACAACGTCTTTCCAGTTCAGTCACCCCATGCTCAGCCTCCAACACCTCTCTGTTAAATAAAACATACAACTGGTCATTTATAAAATGAGAATTTGCAGCGAAAGCAACTTCTTCAAGTAAAACTGAATGTCCAGCCATTTTTTTAAACTTAGTTTATTGGTAAATAAACACAAACAATGAATCGAGAAAAGTAAATTTTCTTATATAGGAATGATTAATAATATGTCATTAAATAATTAATAAATGCCTTGGGCAGTGAAAAGCCGTCACTGTAGATTAGAAATGTACTATAGACTATCAAATCAACATTTTTGAGCATTACAACTCATGCTCATAAATATGCTGCACAATATAAATAAATGTTAATACTACAAGTTGCACATGTGAATTAAAAAAAATGTTTTTCGATGTAATTTTCCAAATAACTACTTTCAAAAAGGTAGAAACACGACACAAAAGCCCATTTAAAAATTGAAAACTGGTGATAAATGGGTAGTCAAGTTACAAAAGATAAGGATTGCATATTATTTCGTGAACGGTTGGTTCAAGTTCATGAAAAGGACCGGAGTTTTGAAAATGGCTTTTAAAAGCTCCTTGATATGAATATGTACTTCAAATCAAATTTTTTTGTTTTTTATTTAGATTGACACAATGAAAAACTAAAAGCAATTGTTTTAAAATAAGTCCAAAAGCTGAACATATGTTTGAACCGTTTTCGAACATATTTTAAAAATACTTTTTGCTGAATGTTTAAAAAATTCAATGGAAAAAGTCTAAATAAAACATAAAAAATTCATCAAGAAGTCACAATCATTATGAAGAAATTCGAAAACGCATTTTCAAAAACTCCAACCCCTTTGATAAACTCAAACGGACCGTTCCCGAAATAATATGCAAAACGAATCTTCAAGTATCTGACAATCCATTGATCACCAGATTTCTTATTTTTTAAAGGACATTCTTTGTGTGTTGTTGCTACTTTTTTGCAAGTAGTCATTGTTTGCAATGATAATTTTGAGAGTTTATAATTGTGTATGGTTTTTTTTTTTTTTTTTTTTTGGATGCATTGTAATATGAAACAATCGTGGTATTTAAATTAGTAGATGAATAGATGGATTGATGTAAAGTAAATGGCATTATTGACTTTAGTGGATTAATAATGGTTTTTGATTTAAAATGCAAATTAAATAGAACCAAACTGGAATAGTAAAAGTTTTGTGTTACATTTCCCATGGAGTAATATGAACAAAGAAGAATCTCAAAAAAAAATACTCTCTATGTTCTTTGACTATAGAATTAAGTAATAATGCAAAATTAAAAAAATACATAAAAATACATTGTAAGATAGTAAATAAAATAAATCCATTTTCGCGAAAGTTACTTTTATTGCCTTCTTGCATTTGTCATATTCTTTTCAACATGAATATGAGGGTTATAAACTTTGTGTTTATATTTGGTGTGGATATGTCTAACTAATGTGACCATGCATTTTTAGAATTTATCATTTAACATAATTTAAATATATAAAAGATATCGATGAGGATTATTACGATTTTTAACACATTCTATAACATGCATCCTATGTTTGTAAACGATACAATTCAAAAATGGTAATCACGTAAATGTTATATCGAATATGTTTTTTATTAGTCAGAAACATATATTGAAAATCCATATTTTATGTATCAGAAACATATAAATACTATGAAAATACAACTCATATTATGAGAATCGTATTTACCAATAGTAACAGTCACATTATTTGACACTCCATGTGAATAACAACTGTTGCACTCTGGATGACTAAATGTATATGATTTCGAAGATAAAGATAATGCTATGTTCTCAAATATAAAATGTATATTTTATTATGTTTCTAAAGCGATAGATGTTTTCGTTTAGATAACATTACTACATTTATCACACTATTCAAAATTTTTAAAAGTTCACATCGGAACTTGAGAGAATTTAAGACTATAAATATAGTTAGCCAAACGTAATTTTAACCATATCTAAACTTATTCCATCCTCATCTTTAAAACTTTGATAATAATATGTCCTCATTAGGTATACATCTAAAGATTTATTTAAAAATTATTAAGCATTTTAAGATTTATAAAAAAAAAATTGCAGGAAAACGTCCGAGGAGTCCCTTATCACCTAAAGGAAAGGAGAAAGAGCAACCACCATTTGAGAATCAAGATTCATCCAAAAAGCATGTTGATCTTCAAGGTGAGACATTAAAGTGCATCCTAGAAGATATTCAGCATGATTGTGATATCGCAACGGCTCTTCAGTTTCAAGTTGCTGAATTGATCAAGTCAATTGATATGAAAAATAAATTTCTTGAAAAACTTATTAAATTAAATAAGTAATCGATACCGATGTACTTTATATTTTCTATTTTTGTAATGAAAGGTGTTATATATATTGGTTTATGGTTGTGATGTTTTTGTATGTTTGTTATTATTATGTAGAAAAACGTGAAGCATATGAATTCATAAATTCATTAATGGATGAAATTGTTAAAGACTGCAACATGGCTAGAGAACTTCAAAAGCAAATGAAAGAACTGATCAAGTCTGTTAATAGAAAAGAAGCATTGATTGTAAAAATAAAAAAATATTATGAATGATCGCGTACATTATTGGTTTTATGTTTGGGCGATGATAAATNAATTTAAATATATAAAAGATATCGATGAGGATTATTACGATTTTTAACACATTCTATAACATGCATCCTATGTTTGTAAACGATACAATTCAAAAATGGTAATCACGTAAATGTTATATCGAATATGTTTTTTATTAGTCAGAAACATATATTGAAAATCCATATTTTATGTATCAGAAACATATAAATACTATGAAAATACAACTCATATTATGAGAATCGTATTTACCAATAGTAACAGTCACATTATTTGACACTCCATGTGAATAACAACTGTTGCACTCTGGATGACTAAATGTATATGATTTCGAAGATAAAGATAATGCTATGTTCTCAAATATAAAATGTATATTTTATTATGTTTCTAAAGCGATAGATGTTTTCGTTTAGATAACATTACTACATTTATCACACTATTCAAAATTTTTAAAAGTTCACATCGGAACTTGAGAGAATTTAAGACTATAAATATAGTTAGCCAAACGTAATTTTAACCATACCTAAACTTATTCCATCCTCATCTTTAAAACTTTGATAATAATATGTCCTCATTAGGTATACATCTAAAGATTTATTTAAAAATTATTAAGCATTTTAAGATTTATAAAAAAAAAATTGCAGGAAAACGTCCGAGGAGTCCCTTATCACCTAAAGGAAAGGAGAAAGAGCAACCACCATTTGAGAATCAAGATTCATCCAAAAAGCATGTTGATCTTCAAGGTGAGACATTAAAGTGCATCCTAGAAGATATTCAGCATGATTGTGATATCGCAACGGCTCTTCAGTTTCAAGTTGCTGAATTGATCAAGTCAATTGATATGAAAAATAAATTTCTTGAAAAACTTATTAAATTAAATAAGTAATCGATACCGATGTACTTTATATTTTCTATTTTTGTAATGAAAGGTGTTATATATATTGGTTTATGGTTGTGATGTTTTTGTATGTTTGTTATTATTATGTAGAAAAACGTGAAGCATATGAATTCATAAATTCATTAATGGATGAAATTGTTAAAGACTGCAACATGGCTAGAGAACTTCAAAAGCAAATGAAAGAACTGATCAAGTCTGTTAATAGAAAAGAAGCATTGATTGTAAAAATAAAAAAATATTATGAATGATCGCGTACATTATTGGTTTTATGTTTGGGCGATGATAAATACACGGATGAGTTTGATAGGTTCACAGAAAATTATTAGTCATTGACTATTATACCCTTGGACACTTCTACTCTTTTGTTTTAACTTGTGTTTTTAAAACTCCAGTTGACCAAAATGTCTCTCCACAGCTAGTTCCTCGCTTCCCGTTTTTCCAGTCTTCCACTATCACCACTTTCTAGGTTTTCCCGGTGTTTTTCCACCACCATTGCCATCATTCACAGTCATTTGATTTGACGTTCCATGTTATTGCGACACCCCCAAATCACACATGGACGCAATGATTTCATTAAATGCAATTACTCATACTTTCTGCTTCTTTAGCATTAATCGTGACACAAACATTTTTTTTAACAAACCTCAAAACTTCAACTATCTGTATGTGCAAACGCCATAAAATATACATGGAAACTGAAAGTGTAGAATTCTCTTAATTCACTAAACTGAACAATGATCTTAAGAACCTACAGAAAACCAAACAAGGAGCGACATAATATAATGATGTTCTTGCATGGGTTAATGTAACCGACCACTAGATGTTATAAATCAAGAAATAGGATCATGATACTCAAACACCACCACACCAAGATGTAGCATAGTATAGCAGGCATTGAATTGCAGTTCAAAATGCACAACGATGACATAAACAAATGAAAAAGATAACATATTACTAATATATAGTTTGTTATATAAATTCTTGTAGAACAGTCATGAAAATCCTACGGACGAACTTGCGGTACCCGGCAGGCGTACGGTAACAGTGGCTTGCTTATTCAAGGAATAACTACAGATTACTCCTCTTTCATTCCAATCAGTATCGCGACCAAGTGTTTGTGTTGGTGCCGTGCCAACCGGTAGTAAATTTAATGGGCTGAGGAAACTATTCGAGGGTAGTTTAGTAAATGAACCACTAATTTTCTGTGTAAGTATCAAATTTGTCCGTGTAAATATCAATTGCCTTTATGTTTGTCTTTGGTTTTTGTGTTATGTGTTTACATTATTAATGATGATAAATCTAGAAAAATCTTTCTTGGTTGTGATGATAATATCAAGAATAACTGCATATCTACACAAGTCATGTCAAAAATATATAGCTATAATTAGGATGTGACAGTCATAATCTTTTTGTCACCAGGTTCATTTAATTTATGTTAGTGGTATACTCAAGTTCTTATGTATCACTTTTTGCAATCTTTTGTTAGATTCAATAACAAATTTAACATTTAAGTATTTTTATACAATAAAATAAATTCAACACTCACGCTATTTGTATGTTTTGTCCTTTCGAGTCTATAAATTTCTAAACCTATTTGTTGTTATAAGGTTATAATATTTAATTATAATTGATATACAAAGTTGGTTTGGTTTGAAATTTGCCGTGCTATACGTCTTTAGTTGGGGAAAAAATGTAAAAGTAACACCATCTTTCATTCAAGGTTCTAAAAATGATATTTATCATTAACTAAATATTTAATTGAGAATAAGTCAGCCCATATTTGAATTTTAAAAATATATATCCCGAAACATATGACCCCCGTTATCAGAAACGTAATTTAGAATTATATCCTTACAGAATGTTCAAAGTTTATTCGTAACAAATATTTGGGTGGGCCGAATTGAAATCATAAATACATAATCTGGCTTATTAATTTGAGCTATATAAACACGCATAATAATAAACCCTAACTCATTCATAAATGGATGCTTCATATAATTTTATGTGTCTAAGGTTTGTTTGCTTTATGATATTTTTTTGTTAATGTTTACATACATACTTTAATTTTTCAATATATGTTTAATACAATAGAACCTTTTATTAATTTGTAATGCATGTTTAAAATTTGTTTTAAATTTTTATTTAATGCTTACAGATACTGTTTCAGAACAGTGCCAATGGGCTTGAATTGTCCATTCTGCGAATTAAAACTACAAATATTCGAATTGCTATTAGCATTAAAAGGAGATGATCTTGAAAAAAAAGTATTTTATATTTGTTGCAAAAAACCATTAACGTATTTTACTAAATAATATATATGGCGTTGGTAATAATGAATCAGGTTAATAAGAAACTGGATGAAGAATATACGAATCTATTGGATCTAAATCTAGCAGTAATAGAGTTGCTTACAGGATATCAAGGAAAAGAGGTATCTTCTATTTATTTTACAAATTAGATATATAATATTACAGTACACACATTTTATCAACCCTTTGGAATTTAATCATAGTACAATGATATAAAGACAACAATATTGAAGATGATGTTAGGATTCAACCATGTCATCCTCAGGAAAAGGTATTTTGTATGTTTTCCATAAAATATTGTAACATTGTTATATTTAGTGATATTATATCTTACATATATTGATATTGATACTCAAGTTGGTGAACCAGAAGGATTTACGATTAATTTGCTTTCGACTTTAAAGTTAAAAATAGGCGAACTTGTGTCAAGAGATCATCGATATAAGGTGTTTTATATGCATTTACCAAAACATTACATGATTTATTGTAGATGCATTATACTAATTGTTTGAAATTGAATCAGATACACTATAATTTAGATGAAATCGTTGAAAGGCGTGCGGTTCTGAAGTCAAAGATAATGGACTTATTTATACCATTATTTAAAATGGAAATCAACAAATTAGAAAAAAGAGGTTGTGAGGTAAAGGTATTTTGTATGCGTTTTTCAAACCATTTTTTTATATTTTACTATTGATTATTGTGTTAATGATTATCTGAAATTCATTTAGGTGCATGAAGAAACCAATGCTACAGAAACATAATCAGAAACCAAGAAGCAAGCAATTTAGCTATCGAATAATATTATGTTTTATTTGTTTGTTTTTTGGTATTACTTTCAAAATTATGTTAACAATAACACGAACGTCTATTAAATAATTTTATGTTTCCATTTTGGTTTAATTTTCTATTCTTCCATGAAATAAAATAATGAGTTTGATTTAATATATGCGTAGAAGATACATGTTCGTGAAAAAAACGGTTACTGATTATGATGTGAAGCACTAAAAAAAACAAAACAAAACTAATCGATGATACATAAGCAAATACAGAAAGCCTGTATAACATCATTGATAATCAATTAACGTGTTCTTGAATTTATATATTTTGACATGCTAATCGATCTTTTCGATCAATACTCCACGTCATTATTTTTTGCAAAATCTTTTTTATAATATGAGAACTCAATTTTGGCCAAAACACTAAAAAAACAAAATTAATCGATGATGCATAAGGCAATACAGAAAGCCTGTATAACATCATTAACAATCAATAAACAGTCTCTTGAATTTATATATTGACATGTTAATCGATCTTTTCCATCAATACTCCATGGTATTATTTTTTGCAAAATAGTCTCCTAAAGTGAAATTAAAATAGATTATTACTATTTGCTATCCGTATTCTGTGTACACACAAGCAGAAAGAACGTGTTTGTAGAAATAATATCCATTGTTCACTCCACCTTTGGCCTTTCTTTTACAAACAAGCTAGAAGTAGAGCCTATCGTCTTGGTCAAAAGAAGATGATGTGTATATTGGTGTTAGCGAAGAAGATATGGATGTGCTTGAAAGTGATTCATGATCTGATGTCAACCTTTGGGTTGGCTTTTCATCAAAAATCTTCCGAGCTAAATTGGATAATGCCTGCGTATTAAAAACATTTAAAATAACCCATTATTCATTTGTTATTAAAAAAAAATGCAAAATAGTTTACCAAAATATAGCAGTTTTAGAAATTAGCACTATATATATATATATATATATATATATATATATAAATATATAGGTATATATATTAGGTATATACCTTAACTGGGGGAGGAGGCATATTACTTGAAATCGATTGGAAGATACTCCAATTCAAAAGCAGATCTAACACCATTTTCTACTAATTTTTTTCCTTTTTTACTGTACTCATCTCTTATTAACATCGTAATTTTAAAAGTTATTGAGTGAATGCTTGATTCAATATTGGATGGTATGGGTATTTAAAGAAAAAATATAGGGAATTGAATATACATTGATTATGGTAGGTGCGGATATTCTTTGCTATCGACTTTATTAATTATTTTATTTAATGATAGTTAACCACTTTTGTATTCGTCCATATCTTTTATATATTTAAATTAAGTTTCGTGATAACTTCTAAAATTATGAAGGTTGGGAGTTGTAAGGAGAAAAATACATTTTAAATTTTATACTTTAACGATAACTATTATGGGCTGGGCTATTTGTTAACCTAAACAAATCAATTGTTATCTATACAAACACATGAAGTTGTAAAACATAATTTATTAATACGTACACATTTTATGTCATTTTAATTCCTCAAGGTTTGCTTGATACAGTTTTTATAATAATTACATTTTAATTCCTCAATTGTTATCTATATAAACACATGAAGTTGTTAAACAGTTTTTCATTGTGCAAATTCATTTAGTAAACTTTTTAATCATTGTCATGTGTGTTTACTGTGTTATTATTATTGGTTGTTAACAGAAATTATTTTTATCAGGTGCTTTTTTTAGTTGCTCGAATTTAGCATGGACAATACTAAGCAGAACGGAGAAGATAAGTTAACATGCTCCAAAGAATTTGTCAAGGACGATAAATCCCAATTGAGATAACAAATTTTCCAAGTTGGAAGTCAATTCTACAAAATTGGATTTGAAAGTTAATGATACTAAGAAAAGAGATGTTTCTGATATTGTCGATGTTGAGGTGCTAAATGTTGAAGACTTGAAAACATAGGCCAAAAAAACGAAAACCGATGTTGACATGCTATCTAACATGCGGTTAGAGGAGTGATGGCATAAATGGGAGTGGGAAAATTGCGAATCTCCAGAATTTGACTATGGTTCTGATGAATGTTACTGTCCAGTATGTCTAGGAACATGTAAATGTATTCCTGAAGAATGTAATTGCTTAAGGCATTAATTTACATTTACATTTACATTATATAATAAAAAATGTTTTGTGTTTATGTTTTATATTAATGATACTATCTTTTTTATTTTCACGTTAATGTTTTATGCTAATCAAATTGTCTACATCAATATACAACAACGTATCGGAAAATGCTAATTCTCCCAAACATAAATGTGTTTGTTCAAGGCATTAAGTTACATTTACGTTATATAATGAAAGATATGTTATCTAAATTATCCTTTTTGTTTTAGCATATGGTTTGGATTAATTATGTGTAGCGTATCAGAAAATAGGTTTTGTTTCTGATGAGTTTTATTTCTTATACACAAAATAATTCCAATCTGTGTAACTTTTTGAAACACATGTGTGTCGAAAACGTGAATTAAAAAAAACTTTGAGAACAACGTGTGTTTTCTCAAATTTTGTTGTCACGTAGTCTGTGGCAATATGAGACGTACGTTCCATAATGTTTTTAAAAAGATGGTTATTTTACCGATATCTTTTCTATATGAGATACCTTTTATTTAAATGTATTTTGTCCTTATTTATCGAGGGGTAATCTTTTCTCGATAAGAAACGTCTTACCAAATATAAGAGATACGTTCAGAAAATTTAAAAACTATACTTATCTTCTTCACGTTTTAAAGTCTATATATACTCACCGAATAGAATTGTTAATTCAACATTTAACCCTAATTCTTATATCTGTATGCCCGTATATACAAACTATGCCGAAAGTACCAATGACTTTTATTGGTCAAGTAACACCTCAAGCAACTCCTTGTGCTATCAAGGTAAAAGTCTTAAGGTCATGGTATTACATGGAGCCGTCCATGCCAATAACTCATCGCCATCTTGAGATGACTGTCTTGGATGAGAAGGTCTTGTTTTTTTTTCTCTTTATTTTAAATATATTTTTTATTATGTTATGCTTTTAAATGATATTATTTTACGCCGATTTAAAGGTTTTGTTTATTATATGATTCTTATTTTTCAGGTGACAAGATTCATGTTGTCGTAAAGAAGGGTCGATTAACGTTTCCTGATAAATATTTTAAAGACAATATGGTGGTTGTTATAAGTAATTTCAAAGTTATTCATAATAACTTGACTTACAAATACACAAATCATCCATACAAAATTAGTTTTGGTAGAACCGCATCTGCATGTCTGTCAAACACATTTAATGGTGATTTTAATAACCCTGGATTTGAAGTGACCAAGTTTTCTGACATAATATCAATGAAGTTAGAACCAGTATTACCTGTTGGTATGTGCTACAGTATATATACAATTTTATGTGTTACCAATAATTTAATTTAATAATGCACATATAATCTTTACTGTTAATGTTATTTGTATTGCAGATGTTGAGGGTGAGATATTTGGTGGGAGTGTGAACTTAGAGAAAACGTGGTTTATGGATTTAAAACAAAGGTGTTACCACACAAACTTAAGGACGCATCGTAAGTTTACTATAACCTCTTTTTTCTTATCATCTTTGTCTACATAAGCCTACCTTATGAGCGTTTAACATTACACTGAATAAACCGTTTTTTATATTTTTATTCATTATTTTTCAGAGGGGTCGAGCTTACGTGTTTAGTAATCGGTATAATGGCACCAGATTTGCTTAAATACTTAAACTCTACTAAAGATGGTGACGAGCTTAAAGTGGATATAGGGAATGCAAGAATTTTTGTGGATGGGAAAGGTGTAGGTGTTTGCTTTGTATTCATTATTCTTCATATCGAATAATTATATTGTAAAATAAATTTAATTACTAAATTAACATAAATAATTCGCAGGTGCTCCTATGATATATATTAACCATTAGATTGGGAGTAGGTTTGAAATCTTCAAATCTGAAAGTGAAAATGTTTGAGGTGATAGTTATATTAAATTGATAAATTCGTGATTATATCTTTATTTTATAATTTTGTCAATTTAAATGTTTGGTTTTATTTTATATAGGTAGATTTCGAGAAACAATAAAGAATGTCAGATTTCATGAGCAAAAACTGCCAATGAGTTCAAACAATTATGTTATCGATTTATTTATGTTTCATTATTACGTTTAGTTTTTAATAAGAAGAATCACGTGTGTTTCTTATATTTCAAACATTTGTATTGTGGATATATTTTTTCTTTATTTTGTTTCATGATCATATATGTTTCTTATATGGTGATTTGTTTTTTATTTATGTTTTTCCGGCATCATTAACAAATATAGTTTTTAACAATACATGATAATATAATTATTGATATCATGAAAATATATTGCGTTCATATTTTGAGTTTGCGAACCTATGACGCTCACCTCCTCCTAAACACTGAACAAAACTCATCCTTGCATCCACACTCCCATTCCCTAAACACTTCACAAACAAATTACGCAAACCTCACCAATTGCGCAAACAACAACAAAGCACTCTCCACCATCACATAATTCAAAAATGGTAATCACGTAAATGTTATGACAAATATGATCTTTATTTATCAGAAATCCATATTGAGAAGCCATATTCTATGTATCAGAAACGTATAAATAATATGAACGTACAGCTCAAACTATAAGAATCACATCCTCCAACTGTCACAGTCACGTTATTTTACAATTCATATGATTAACAATCGTTGCATTCTAAATAGCTAAATGAAAATTTATTTAAAATATTTGTTTTTGGTTTTTTAATTACGTTCTTCCAGTACCATTAACAAATATAGCTTTTAACAATATATGATAACATAATTGTTGATATCATGCAAATATATTAACAAAGAAATTTTTAAAAATAATAAAATTAAAATAATAAAAAAAAAAAGATAAATAAAATGGAAAAATTTGTAATTTGAAAAAACGTAAAAACGATAGTTATTGTAACTATATTTTTTCTATATTTAAAATTAAATTATGTATATATATGCACAATTATTAATAAACCTTATTGCATTAATATATAGTGCGATTTAAAGTGTGACAAGTTTATAATTATATTAACAATATCTTTTATATATTTAGTTTTTAACAATGTATGATAATATAATATTGATAACATGCAAATATATTACGTTCACCAATAACAAAGAAATTTAAAAAGAATAATAAAATTAAAATGATAGCTAAAAAGGATAAATAGGTTTGGAAGAAACGTAATTTGAAAAATTATAAAAACGATAGTTATCTTAACGATATCTTTTCTATATTTAAATTCAAATTATGTCTATATAAACATAAATAGTTATCAATCATAATTTATTAATACATACTGCGATTTAAAGTATTACAGGTTTACTCAATATGTCATTCACATACTTTTTGTTATAATATACCTTATACTGTGTTAATAGTAATATTATTATTGATGTCATGCAGATACATTGCTATTGTAATTGGAGTTTACTATGGGAATCACCCAAAAAAAAACATGAAAGATAGAGTAACATATAACAAAGAAACTGTCAATGATTACGATTTGAAAGTTAATGATACAAAGAAAATGCATAGTTCTTATGTTGTTAATTTTGAACTAAAACCTGTTAAAGATTTGAGGAAAAGTGAACGGTGCTTCTCAAATGATTATTTTTATTTTTTTGTTACCGTCCAACGTGTTATGCATATTGTCAATGTGAGTGCAGAAGCGATGTTTGTATTTGCCTAATAAACGCTTGCAATAGTGCATTTGAAGACGAGGTATAAATACATGTTTTTAATTTCATTATTATTATTATTATTATTTTGAATAAAAGTAATTAGTTTTGTGTTCAAAATTCATACTTTTTTTCAGGCTCGAGCAAAGTGGGAGAAAAACTACAAAAATATATGGAGCTTAAAGTCGTTGACATAATTGAGGATTCAACAAAATGGATGATAATTAATGTTTAAGTTTTAAATAAATATGTTTGCATTGCATATTACAACTATACTATGCTTTTGTTTATGTTTTTATTGTGTTTCGTTTGCAAATCAGAATTACATGTGTTTATTATATTATGTTTTATTATATTATATTATATTATATTATTCTACTCACATATAACGAGCACATGAATCTAAAACTATAATAAAAATTAAAAAGTTTCTTAAACGTACGTATATTCTCATTTTAAATAACATCTAGAACAATTATATGCCGAATGATTGTAAAAAATAATAATAATAATAATAATAATAATAATAATGATAATAAAGAAATCAAATATTCTTCATTTATAATTCGAGCCTTCCAAGAAAAAAAAAACTTTCTCATATGTCTATTATATCATTGAGAAAGTTCATTTTTCTCTGCACAACTGCTCTTATTTTGCCAAGTACAATTTCGAGCTTTGCCATCCTTTCAAAGTCTTTTTGATTCAACAACATATTATATCGTAAACTTTGGTCATGTAGTTTTGACCTGGGTAGCTTCCTTATTTCATCCATGATTGTATCTCTTGCATTTCCATCCGCAAGTAACTCTCTGATGAGGGAGGTAATACGGTTAATAGTCCTCATATCAGCTTCAATATCTAGGTTAATTAGATCGATAAGTTGTTGTTTTAGAGCCATTGGTGATGGTTTGGTAAGGATGATTTAGCTAATAGTATATCTGTAATCTGATATGACTTTGATTCAGTGTGTAGGGGTTATTTAAGGTGTGAGAATTGGTGGTTGCATAGTTGTAAAAACGTTTGAAATCAAGTATTTATTACATGACTTAAGTTTACCAAGCTTTGAAAGAAAAGTTATTAGGGAAATTAAGTTAATGTTATGGACACGTTTTTTGAGTTCTTTTATATTCCCAAATACATTCATTGGCTAGGCGTGTTGAGTTTTTTTATATTCCCAAATGTTACAATTAATTAATTGTTATGTGTGTCGTCTCGATTCTGATGCACATAATTACTTTCTCATCAAGTGTATGTTGTGAGACTTTAGTTATTATACAAATGAATTGAAGTCATTGTAGTTGTTTATAGTTGTTTAATAATATATATTTAAGAATATGCTTTTTTTAACATAGAATATGCTTATGTTAATCGTAAACATTCTCTATCAGAAAGAGTAATTGTTATAAATACATTCATTCACTAATTAAATGACTTAAATGTAACAAGATTTGGGATTGAATTTATAAAATTTAAGGTTTGGCTAGGTGTGCTGAGTTTATTTATATTCCCAAATGTTATAATTAATTAATTGTTCTTATGTGATGTGTGTCGTCTCAATTCTGATGCACGTAATTAGTTTCTCATCAAGTGTATGGTGTGAGACTTTAGTTATTATAAAAAATGAATTAAAGTCTTTGTGGTTGTTTGTGGTTGTTTAATCTCTATAAGAAAGAGTTATTGTTATATAACGCCCATATTTATATTTCTTCGTATATTTCGATGAAGTAACTATGATACTGACGGAACTATTTGGCGGTTGACTATCAGAAACACGTTATTGGTATACGCATTATTTCATTTTATAACAATGAAAACACAAATTTCATTAATAGATCATCCATCTTCTATTACATATAAAATTAAAATTACATTAATAATCTTTCACATATCCTTCATGTTCAGAGAACTGAAACTTATTCATATATTCTGATGTGTCTTTNGTATATTTCGATGAAGTAACTATGATACTGACGGAACTATTTGGCGGTTGACTATCAGAAACACGTTATTGGTATACGCATTATTTCATTTTATAACAATGAAAACACAAATTTCATTAATAGATCATCCATCTTCTATTACATATAAAATTAAAATTACATTAATAATCTTTCACATATCCTTCATGTTCAGAGAACTGAAACTTATTCATATATTCTGATGTGTCTTTCTGAATCTCAGCCAGATCTTCAAGAATTTTAAATTCTTCGTTACGAATATCCATCAGAAATTCTTCTGTTTTTTTACACATATGTGAACTTTCTGCCTTCGAGAGAACTTCGATGAGATCCCCTTTTCCTTTTGTTGGTTTGATTATTTCTGTTACCATCGTGTGTACAGATTTTGATATCTCCAATTCTCGGTCAGTTTCATGGTCGACTTGAAGGAGCATCTTGAGTTGGAACGTAATGTTTTCCGCCATTTTTTTTCAGGTTAAAAATAAAACTGTTTGATAGTGTATTGTGTTTGTAAAAAAAAATGTGTGTATGAATTATGCGTGTGTGAGTATCTATATATAAATGTTGTTTCCATGGGTCGATGTGTAGGCCCAATTTTATATCACATGATTTCACACGCGAGGTATGGGCCGAGCCCCATATGTTACATAAGTGTAACATTTTTTTTTATCCATGAAATATTGTTTTTTTTATACTAATGTTTTATGTTTATGTTTTATATTAATCTCTCATGGAAAATGTCTGAAAATGGGTAGTAACCGTGTTTTGGATAGTGTTTTATGTTGTAAACCTAAAACTAATCTAACAAAAAGTAAACCCAAAGCCCCGTGCGTGCACGTGGATCTAAAACTATATTTAAATATATTGCCTCAAAAAAACGATAGTTATCTTAACGATATCTTCTCTATATTTAAATTTAAATTACGTCTATATAAACACAAATAGTTATCAACCCTAATTCATTAATGCGTGCTGCGCTTTAAAGTGTAACTATCGTTTTATATAAATTACATTTATAATTTTATGCCATTAAATTCATTATCGTGGCCCCGAGATTTCCAAAGTGTCAAAACATGGCGAAAAAGATTGGAAATAGGCGTATCGATAAGATTCTTCAGGAAATTTTTTTTAGAGAGAAGAAAGCTTATCAATGTGATGAAAAGGAGTATAATCAAAGGATTGAAGAGCTGGAAGCTAGAGTTGATTACAGACGTGAGATTATTAGTGAGCTGGAGAACTATGGGTTTTATCCTATTGTGGATGAGCCTTTGGCTGTTTTGAAGGCGGCAGAGCAAGATGATTTGGGTGAAATAGGAAGGTTGATTCAGATGAGTCATGTCGCTGCTCTTCGTGCGACTGAAAACTCAAGGCTCATTAAGAAGATCAAGATAGTCAAATGAGTTTGTTAATCTAAATCTTTTGTGGTTGGGTAATCTTTTGAAATCTACTTTAATATCCAGAATGTCAGTTGAATAATTGAAATGCAACAATAGAAGAAACACTACGTTTTAATGTTGCATCTACTTGAATATCCACAATGTCAGTTGAATAGCTGAATTATGTCTTTTANTATCCAGAATGTCAGTTGAATAATTGAAATGCAACAATAGAAGAAACACTACTTTTTAATGTTGCATCTACTTTAATATCCACAATGTCAGTTGAATAACTGAATTATGTCTTTTATAATAATTTGGTTTTAATTTTTTTTTTTTTATATTTTATCAGTTATGTATGTTATAACTAATATAACAAAAAGCAGAAGCAAAGCCCTATGACATATTTTTAAGCCTAAAGCTAATCTAACAAAAAGTGAACCCAAAGTAACTATCCTATTGCATTAATCCAGAAGACGTCACTAATCACATGATTTTTTTGTCATATATGATGGGCCGAGGCCCAATGTTACATAAAAATAACATTTTTTTTTAATCCATAACTAATATAACAAAAAGCAGAAGCAAAGCCCCATGACATATTTTTAAACCTAAAGTTAATCTAACAAAAAGTAAACCCAAAGCCCCGTGCATGCACGGGGATCTAAAACTAGTTACTTTATATGAGATTTGATACTTAATCGTTTTACTTTTGTAAATCTCAGTAATATCGGAGCAATTGGAGAAAACTATGGACAAAGACGTGTTTTTGAGCAAAAACGAAGATATTAAAGAAAGCCTACTGTCAGACACTCTATACGTCATATCAATGCTAATTAGATACATCGTATTCATATACTTAGAAGATTTTAATACCTTACCTGACTTTGATAAATATGGCGTATCCATCTTTTGGGATACGCCGTATATGAAACTTGATCGATTTGAAGAACATAAGATATTTGAAGAATACGGCGTATCGGACTCTATAAATACGTCGTATCGAAGCCCTAGATATTTGAAGACCAAGACGGGATTACATTGAATACGACTTATCCAATCCCTGAGATACGCCATATACGAGCCTTACTCGAGAAACCAAGTGAAGAATCGAAGCCAAATGAAGAAATAACGTTTACATAACAACTTTGGAGGATGCTTCACTGTTTTGGTCATAAAATCTTCATCCGGACTCCGTTTTAGGTGATTCAAGTGCCCATGCGAAGAGAAAAGGAAACCTATATGTTACTGAAGGAGATATGGCGCATAGGGTTTATGAATATGCCGTATTATGGTTGGAACAGGAGCAGGTTATTTTCGGTAAACCTTGGAGGCTACTCTTGCTTAATATTATAAATACCAAAGCCCTAGAACGACTTTAGCATCACATTTATCAGTTGAAGACAGCCCCAAATCGTCCCCAACACCCTCCTTGAAGATCCATTCATCCACGAAGAACATCTCGAAGCGTATTCAATTGTTTAATCATCCGGTTAGCATGTAGTTTTCATTATGAATTCTATCTTTTATGCTATGATTCAAACATTGTGTATTGTTACTGAGATCATGGGCTAACACCCTTAGGTGTTAGCCAAGTTTATGAAACCTTTTAATCATTTGCTTTATGTTTGATTGTTTCACTTTGTTATTGGATTGGGTGCTTGTCGATAAAAACTCGTTTATTACTTAGTACTAGTAGAACTAGATTATGATCCTTATGATGCTAATTGGTGTAATTTACCTTCTGCAATAGTTGTTGCATTGGTTAGGTTATATGTGTGTTAACCCGAATCATTATTAGGAATCATTGTATGGCAAAATGGAATGTGTCTACAACCTAATAGGGCTAGTAGCGCGTAATGCCGAACCATGGTAGGTTATTTTATGACCAAAACAGTAAAGCAATAAGTTAGAATTGATGCTAGATAGGTCACTATGATCATGTCCGCTTTCCCGCCACCATGGTAGGTTATTTAATCATGACAGAATTAGTAATCGGATTGATGACTAAACTTTTGAATGAAGTAAATCAAGAAGACATAAGGCAAAACGAAGGTTAATTGGTGGATAAGATTTAGCTAGCACGTTCTTCTATCATTGCATTCATCCTTACGTTTTAGTTTAATTAGTTTAATATTTATTTTCGCGTAATTAGGTTAATTAGATAACACACAAAATCGTGCTAGTCTCTCAGGCTAAACCCCCTAAACGACCCTTCATACCTAAAAACTATACACATTGATCGGGTACATTGCTCGTTAGTGTTTAGAGTCTATAGGTTAGTCGGCAATAAAATAAATAGTAAAACATGGTAGAAATTTATAGACTATAGAAAGCACATCAAATTTTTGGCGCCGCTGCCGGGGAGTGATTGTTTTTAATTTGATTTGTTGGTATTTATTTGTTTTGATAGTTTTTGTGTGATTTAGTCATTCTATGTTTCTGTCTCAGAAAGGCAATACGGCGTGTTCTTGTATGTGAATACGGCGTATCTGTCTGATTTCAATACGGCGTATTCTTGTCTGTGAATACGGCGTGTTGACGTTCTGTGACCATTTTTTTTAGTTTGTGTGATTTTTTTAGTAATAAATATTTTGAAAAATCTGTTACAGAAAGCTAATACGGCGTATCTATTGTCTGTTGGATATGGCGTATTAACTTATGTCGTATATGGCGTATCCATTGTCTGTTGGATACAGCGCATCGATCTTCTGTGACCCAAAAAAAAATTTCATTTTTTATTTTCTGTGTTTATTTAATTTTTATTAGTTTAGTTCTTATTTTTGTTTCGTCTACTGCTGTTCATGGTTGTTTATCTTTCAGGTAATAACTTATGTCTGTCGGATACGACGCATCGATCTTCTGTGACTCAAAAATATTTTTCGTTTTTTATTTTCTGTGTTTATTTAATTTTTATTAGTTTAGTTTTTATTTTTGTTTCGTCTACTGCTGTTCATGGTTGTTTATCTTTCAAGTAATAATGAAAATTGTTAGGATCGCGTTTCACGCTATTTCTCAAGTCTCGGTCATTTCATTATATGTAATAGGTTGCTAAGTTACTTTGCTTACTTATGCTTAATGTTTAATAAATGTTATAAGGCTTATAAAGCCCAAAAGGCCTAAAGGCCCAAACGTCTAAGGATAGGAAGGAGTGAGAGTGTTGCCCTAGCTCCTTGCCTATAAATAGAGACCTTATGTAACATTTTATCTTGTTGGTTTATTGAATATCTTGTGCAAACTCTTGTCAAATTCCATCTCATATTTAGTAGATCAACCATCTCTTATTCTCATCTCATTTCTATTAAATCTATGCTTTTGTATTCACAATATGGTGACCTAACAAGTGGTATCAGAGCTAGAAGAAGGTATTTTTTTATTTTTGAACTCGCTCGTACCAAAAACTTGTATTTAGTCTCGTTATTTTTGAATAAAGCTCCAATCTTTTGCTTGTTTTTTGATTTCTATCACATCTTTGCTTACAAACTTGTGATACAAATCATTACAAACAAAAAATTTCATAACTTTATTCAAAAATACTAGATTCGATCTAACTTGTACTCCCTCCGTCCCATATTAAGTGTCCACTTTCATAATGCACAAAGTTTTAGGAGATTCCACTAATTAAACTCTCCACCAATCAAATATTAATTTCACCCACTAAAGTCTCATCTTATTGGTTGAAAGGTACAAGTGGACACTTAATTTGGGACATCCAAAGATTCCATTGTGGACACTTAATATGGGACGGAGGGAGTACTATTTTTCGAAAATTTTCAAATTTTTGAAAAGTTTGTCAAGTTTGCAACTTTCTTTAAGATCTCATCATTTTAAGGTTAGTTGTACAAGAATATTTGATTAAAAACTCATTTTTGGTGTGCTTTATTCAAAAGCAAAAAAATCTGCCTAAATTTGTACTTGTTATCGAGATCACAACTAGTATCGAGAACCCAATACCCTAACCTATCGAGAACATACCATGTTCATCCTTACGAGTTAACGTTGATTACTCAGTGCTTTTCTCTCTTGTATAAGATAGAAAACACTTCGACTTGTTGGATACTTTTGAAATTGTATAATTTCAAAAGTTTGGGTTTCTATTTTCGAAAGTTTGAACTTTTTCGAGAATACATACACTTTCTCGATAACTTTTCTAGTTTTTGATAAGTTAAGTATTTTTCGAAATCTTTCTCATACTTTTCGAGAACTTCTCTGTTTTAGTGGAATTCATAATTCTCGATAACCTGCATTTGTATTCTCGATAATTCCTACAATTCTCGATAATTTGCATTCTCGATAATTGCCTATTTTCGAGAACACTTGACTGCTACAACTTTTCGAGAATTTTCTGGATTACAAGTTTCGGGAGAACTAATTATACCTTCTACAAGATCCATCATTACACAAGTCTACAATCATGTCTCAACCACCGTACTACAACTTTCAACATCAACAACCATATCATCCACCACAACACTATCGTCAGCAACAACCGTATCATCAATCACAACAGTATCATCAGCAACAACCATATCAACAACAAAAATTTTCTCAACAACATCTCATGATGCATGATCGTCTAGTATTCAAGCGGTGAAGCTTATAAACCACGAGTCGTTGTCCCAACGAGGGTTGAATTGATCTTGTCAAGTTAATCGTGAGTTATGTGATATGAATAGGTTTGAAAGATGAGATTTGGATTTTGTTTACTCTACGATAATTTGTTTAAAACTTAAACGTAAGAAAGAAAGCCTTTAAAAGAAAAAGGNTATCTCCTACACCCCGCGTACCACCCTTTCGACTTTAGCCGCTCTCCACCTTGCATCAAGGTGGCTTCCAATCAGCATGCATGCCCACGATTTCCTGCGGCGCGCCGCTCAAGCTACAGGACCCTACAGTTGTAATTCCGTTTTAGAACGTTTATCAGCGTGCTATTAAAGTTTAGTGTCGTACTTTCCCACTGAAAATAAGTCAAGTCAGGCTAAAATACTCCACAACGCCATGTAAAAAAAGCCAGCTCTGGCGTCTCCTAAGCGTCCTTTAAATACCCCCTTCTGCTCCTCATTTGGAAGCCAAGTAGGTTTGTGAGCTAAGTCTCCTTTCTTAGGCACCCTTCTTATTGCATTAGCTTAGTTTTCACTGTTTAACTCGTTTCCTTTCTCCCTAGCTTATCTTCACATCTTCAACCTTCTCCCTTCACCTTGCTTTACATGCTCTTTTGGAAACCGGCTTCTTTAACGCAATTAGTTTAGGACAAGATCTTAAACAGCACCTTGACGAATCTAACCTAGCAAAAACATGTCAAAGAGACACTAAAAAAAACAGATTAACGTACCCGATAAGCCCTAGAGCAACAGGAAACGATCTAAGCACATGCAAACTAAATAACTGCAATCAAAATTACCTACAAGAAAACTTAGCTACAACACCTTTGGCGCCAACACATGAAGCCCAAGGGAGGGTATCTTCAAGGCAGCCTAGACAGCTCTCTTTTTTACCAGCTAGTGTATATTCCCTTTCAGCCCCCTTGCCTTGATTATTTCATAAAACGCTACACATAACTTTAATAACAAACTACTAAACGTTTAGAAAATTAAACTTCTCAGTCCTTGCAATCCTGCACGGTAGCGTCGTTGACACTGCTCTCCTCAAACGGTCTCTCCAAAGAACTTAAAAGTGCCTCAACTTGCTCGCGACTTGGAGAGTTTATCTCATAAATTATCCAATCTGAACTTCGATTAAGCGTCTCTTTTATTTTCTTGAGCCTTTAAGAAATAGTTTTGTCATCACGGGCTTTTCTTAAGTAAATTGCATCTTTGGCTTCACTTGCAAACTCTTTTCCACATCTCATGCTCGTTCTAGGCTTTTTGGTTGATTTCTATGTTGTTTTTGCAATATCCTTCCCTGCACAGTCACAAACACAAAAACACGATATCTTTGGCGTTTAACGTTAGTTTTTGGTCTAATAGAGCCTGAAAATGGTGAATAAAAGGTATGTGAATAAGCACATACCAATGCACCAACATCACCAACAACCTTTTCTCATGCAACAACCTTCAATGCAACAAACAACTCCACCATCTAAACCAACTCATTGGTTTGACCAAATGTGTGAAGTTATCACTACTCAACAATCAAGGCATGAGACAGGATCACTCGACACACCCCCAATGCTCACTCCCGGTAATTATGTACAATGGGCAAGTCGTTTCCTATGGTTTATTGAACTCAAGAAACCTCATGGTAAGTACATGAGACAAGTTATCCTTGAAGGTCCATTTCAAACACCAGCTACAACTATTCCAGGTGATCCTAATTCAAATCCACCAAGACCAGAATCTGTTGGCCCACTCCCTGATAATCAACTCACTGTTGAACAAATACTTCATCGAGAAGCGGATGAATATGCTATGATTTACATTCTTCAGGGAATACCTAATCCGATCTTTTGAAGTGTTGATGCTCAAAAGACAGCAAAGGCTATGTGGGAACACATTCATCTCTTAATGGAAGGAACTGAACTGAATCAAGAGGATATGGAATCTAAGCTTTATATGGAATACATAGATTTCATGATAGAACCAGGGGAATCACTTGAGTCGTATTACCGCCGCTTCACAAACATCGTTAATGACCTTGATCGACACAACATTATCTTACCAAAGATTGCTATAAACACTAAGTTTCTTGGATGTCTTGGCCAGGATTGGCAGAAGTATGTGACGTATGTTCGCCAAGCTAAAAATCTTCATAATGCACCATATGGCTTGTTGAATGACTATCTGAAGCACCATCAGCATGAAGTGGACAAAGATCGCGCTCTTCGAGGAAATTACACACCTACTCCAACTCCAAACTCTTTGGCACTTGTTGCTCAATCTCAAGTTGCTCCTCCACCATTGTTAAACCATGCTTATGCTCAAGAACAGAACTACTTTAGCTACCCTCATTAGAATCCGTCTTCTCATTATTCTTCTTATGATTCCACACTTCAACATACAAACCAATTTGCCTCTTATGATAACAATGACACCTTGTGTAACAACAACGCTGATAGTGATGATGACGACGAGGACTTAAACAACAAATTTGCATTCTCGATAATTGCCTATTTTCGAGAACACTTGACTGCTACAACTTTTCGAGAATTTTCTGGATTACAAGTTTCGGGAGAACTAATTATACCTTCTACAAGATCCATCATTACACAAGTCTACAATCATGTCTCAACCACCGTACTACAACTTTCAACATCAACAACCATATCATCCACCACAACACTATCGTCAGCAACAACCGTATCATCAATCACAACAGTATCATCAGCAACAACCATATCAACAACAAAAATTTTCTCAACAACATCTCATGATGCATGATCGTCTAGTATTCAAGCGGTGAAGCTTATAAACCACGAGTCGTTGTCCCAACGAGGGTTGAATTGATCTTGTCAAGTTAATCGTGAGTTATGTGATATGAATAGGTTTGAAAGATGAGATTTGGATTTTGTTTACTCTACGATAATTTGTTTAAAACTTAAACGTAAGAAAGAAAGCCTTTAAAAGAAAAAGGTTTAACTAGAGAAGAAAACATAAACCTAAATTAACTCAAAAGAAATGAAAGAAAGAAAACAAAAATATTTTTTTGTTGTTTTATTTTCAAAGATCTAGATAAAAGATTTAGATAAAAGATTTAGATAAAAGATCTCGATAAAAGTTCTAGATAAAAAAGATCTCGAAAAAAAAAAGATTTAGATAAAAGATTTAGATAAAAGTTCTAGATAAAAAAAGATCTCGATAAAAAAGATTTAGATAAAAGTTCTAGATAAAAAAGATCTCGATAAAAAAGATTTAGATAAAAGTTCTAGATAAAAAAGATTTCGATAAAAAAGATTTAGATAAAATTTCTAGATAAAAAAGATTTAGATAAAAGATCTAGATAAAAGATCTAGATAAAAAGATCTCGATAATTCAAACTTTCTAAATTATACAATATAGAAAGTATACCACGAGTCGAAGTGTTTTCTCACTTATACAAGTGAGGGAAACACCGAGTAATCCACCAAATCCGAAGAAAACCTTTTGAGAAAGATCTAGATAATTTAGGGTCAAAAGATCTAGATAAAAAAAAAGATCTAGATAAATTAGGGTCAAAAGATCTAGATAAAAATGGCAGATTTTAAATCTTCAAAAAACATACCCAAACAAAGTTTGTAATCCAAGATTCTTGTACTTCTAGCCTTAAAACACCAAAACATGAAGAAATTTTCAAACTTGAAGATTTTTATGAATCTTTTAAAGA
>LBNU01019122.1:1302-55803 GCA_014162995.1 Artemisia annua
AGAAAGATGAACTTACCATTTATAAAATAGTCGGGTGAAGTTCCAAAATGTCACTACCTGTCGTCATCTAATATAACCCATGGCTTTGAATACTATACATACTGTAACGACCTTTAATAGATCATGTTGTTACAATTTGGCCGAAGCGCAGGACCTTTTTCCTCCTTTTTTCAATAAATAATCAATCAATTATAAATTCATTCTAATAGTCTCAAAGGGTGGGGTGGGGGCAATTGTTCGAAACAACTACTTACATAAACTAATTCACCGCTAAAAGGTATCATTTAACCATTTAAGATGTTGCTTTACATACCAAGCTTCGGTCGCACATATATCAAGAAAAAAGACGAACATAAATCCATAATGTGAATCCACAAAAACTTACATAAAATCAGGAATTTTATATACACTAACAATATTAAAAACTTACTTGTAATAATAAAATGCATTAAATTTTAAATACATAATCATATAAGCTCTATTCGCCTGCCTATCTGAATAAACTCACCTAAGACTCAGGTGGGTAGAAGAAACAAAGAAAATAGTTGGTATCTCCAATCTGGTTCGCATTTATCTAGCATGCCATGATCTTGCGTATTCTGCGACCTTTGTGTAGAATCAACTAAATAAGAAAAAAGAAAACCAAGTTAATTACAGATCAAAATATTTGAATCATCGTCCAAAAATGTTGCCATGAAAGAGATTTACAGTACCGGTACCCGAATAACAAAAATCAAAAGATGCTGAAATCCATCTTCAAATGTACATTACTAAATGGTGGAATTTTGCCGGTTTAATAGGCCAAAGTAGTAATCATTTAAGTTTTTCTTGGTAACTTCCACTCTGCACTTCCATCCAAACCGATTTAATTCCTATACAAATCCTTGTGACAATCGGCAACCCTTCACTCATCCCCTTTCATATTTTATAAACAACCCTCTATAATAAGAAATACTTGAACCATGGCTCTTGATATGTAGCTAAAATTCTTACAATTACTATAGATGAACAATCCAAGGGACTCAACACACTTTTAACTAAAAAAACCTCTAATCTCATTACTCCCACATTCAAGTTAAGCCCCTCCTATATCTTATACACGTATGTGTACATCCACGAGTGTATCGTATTCCAACCAACACCAAACAAGAAACAAAAAAAAAAACAAAAAAACAACAGTCATAAAAAAAACGCCACATATACGGCATTACCCTAGGCTCATACACAATAGACCCAAGTTTGCTTGTGTAGAGCCTGATGGGTCATATGTAATAGATACTCGCACCTAGCAACCCGAACAAACAGCAGGCCAGTGATTTAGAGTTTCTCATCAACTTACCTTTTACAAAAACATCAACAAACTACCTACTCTTCTACCGGCTCGTGTACCGCCCCAAAACCCTCTTTTCTCTCTCTAATAAAGGCTCCCACCGCACCCCGCGCCAAGACGAAAATACCAACCCAAAAAAAAAAAAAACAACCCTAAGATCCCTAAAGACGTCCGCTCCTCTCTCCGACGTCCGCCTTAGGCCCGCCTCCAGAGGTTCCTCCGCCCTTTAACTCTCTCCTGCTAATAACCTTAAATTCTTCCCTCTCAGGTACCCTCCCCCATCATTGGCCCATAAACTGTTACGCCTGGCGGCGGAGAGCGTCGGGCTCATGTCGCCTCTCTGCGACATAAGAAGGACTCCCTCCACAGTGGCTCCTGTGCAGTGTTCATGCCGTCCACGTGTTAGATGGAGTACCTTGTGAAATGGTGAACCTTCAGGGTGTGAAGATGGTTCAGTTGTGAAGATGGTCAGGTTCGTAAATGTTCGGTTGTGAAATCGGAAGGGTGAAGTTGAGGGTGAAGCATGGGGGGTTCAGAGTGTGAAGGTGTTACCAGGTTGTGAATGATGGCCAGTCTATATGAGGTTCAGGTGTTGAAGATGTTTTAGTGTGAACTGGTTCAGGCGTGGAGGGGTAGGTCGTAAAATGGTTCGGCTGTGGGGATAATTGGCAGCGAGGTGGATCGTTTGGTGGTTGGGCTCGAGTTCGATGTGGTTGCAGAGAGGGCGAGTAGTGAGGAGATCAGGTCATGAGATGGCATATGGTGCAGGTGTTCCAGGTCACCGGAAATATGAGTTCATGAGCTCATGGAATATACGTGATTTTGTGGAAACTGTGGGAGTGCATGAGGGTTTTGGTCATGGGACGATAGGTGAAGGTTGGGAGTATTCGGGTCCGTGAGAATGTCTGAGGCGTGTGAGCATGTCGGTGTCGTGAGATTTGAGGTTGTGAGGTATACGGTTTGAGATGTTCAGGTCATGAGTATTTCGGGCGCTGAATGTTCAGGTTGTGAGGAGGTTCAGGTTCAACGGTTTAGAGGTTCCAGAGGGGAATCCGTGAGGCTGAGTTGGAGGTCATCTAAGATGTTTAGGTTATGAGTTGATTCAAGTCGAGATAAGTATGAGGGTAGGTGTGGTGGTTCGACGTCATAGAATAGTTGATGAGGTGTAAAATGGTTTAGTGTGATATGGTAAGTTTATAGGCAGGATCCGACGGTGAAGATTTAAGCGCTATAAAAGGGTCGTTATTCAGTTGTGAATGGTGCAGAGAGGTTTAAGCAAGGTCGTTAGGAAAAAAAGCAAGAGTTCTGGGGCTTCTTAGTGTGTTCATAAATTTCGGTTATTTTCTTCATTCACCTATCGCATTACTCCAATGCACCAACTTGTTAATCCGGTGGGTCGGAACGCGTGTTCTTGAGGAATGGTGTGGGGTTTGTTATTATGTGGTAGGTCAAGGTTGTGGTCCGGTTCAATCCGTTTCATGCTTTCTACCATGTGTTTGCCCTAAGGTGTTGCGTTTTAGTGTTTGGTATGTATGAGTTATACTTACGAGGTAGAATTTCACTTTGTGATATCCTTGTAGGCTCGGAGGACGTTGTGGGATATTTGTCCCGATTATTATCGTGTCTGCAGGCTTTAGCATCTGCTATTCTTAATATACTGTGCCTTTCAAAAAAAATAAATATTCCCTATATTACAACATGATTAGCCATTTGTGATTCATATGTTTTCGTCGTTAGGATTTACAGGGTAAATGGACAGGACATAAAATTCATAAAGCCCTCATTGAATTTTTGACTGGAGAAATAGTAGAAGCACGAGAAGGTAGAAGTAATAGTAGTCATAGGTAAAGGGGGGTGTGGTGGAGTAAGGCTGTGTTTGTTTTTCTTAAAAATATCTTAACAGCATCTGAATGACTTCAACATCTGGTTCGGTCAGAGAAAAACACCAAAAAGAGGGTTTGTTTTTTTTTCTTTATTCAGATGCGGGCAGAGGCTGCAACATCTTGTTGGACCAGACTTGGAGGAGCAATCTTAATGCCTCTGAACCTTCAAAAAACAAATGATCGTTGCATCACCCTTATCTTCAAAACACCCCTACTTCTTCCACAAACTCAGAAAATCATTTTCTATAGATCTTCATGCATCACAGTAATACGCACGCGTCCTTAACCACCTATCACGTTGCCGGAAATTCTTAAGACAATGTTTTCTTCTTCTTCGTCTTTTACTTGAAACATTTAGCTGGATAATATATGTCAGTCACGTTTGTAATTGTTGCAGTAAAAATAAGAGACGAATTGTGTTTGCAAAGCAACAAGAAGTGTACTTCTTATGGCAGCAAAGCAAGTTGTACAAATAAAGTTCAAGGGGAAGATAATTCAACTGCTAGGAAGATGGGTCTATGAATCAATATTATATTTTAATTTGTTAGTGGAACTATGTCAATAGATGTAATGGTTGGCATCAAATTTACGATGGGTTAAAGGTTGTAATTGTTGGCCAAAATTATAATAGGTGTATTTATATATATGTTAGAGTATATATATATATATATATATATATATATATATATATATATATATATATATATATTGGTGCAGATTTGTATGTTATAATAGGTGTATGTATGTTATGTATATGTATATGTCGAAAAAGTTATTTGTGTTGGACATCTAGTGTGTTATAGCGTTGTCGTCGTCAATATAAACATACAACACCTCGCAGTCAGACGTTTTTAAATAAAAAACAAACAGTCTTATCATATTCAGATTCAGACATTTACGCCTCAGATTCAGATTCAGATGTGCAAATCAGATTCAGATTCAGAGCCTCTTAATAAACAAACAGCACCTAAGTGTTTTTACTCATTCGGGCCCCACAGGGTGCCACATCATCTTAACAAACCTCTCCTTACAACCCCTCTTCATTCACAACCAATGTTATAAATGGCGTGAGGCGTGGCGTGGCGGCAAGGCCACGCCTCAAGCCTTACACGCCATGGCGAAGCCATGGCGTTTTTTGCGGCGTGACTAAGGCGGCGAAAAAATATTTAAGCCCATGTATATTTTTACAAAAAGTATTTAAGCCATGGAGTTTACAAAAGATGAGCTTACAAAAAGTGATATGCATAAGAAATAAAGTGAAATTTTGAACTATGTTTAGAAATTACTAGGCCCAAAATTTAAGCCCACATCATCCCCTTCTAAAAATGGCGCCACGCCATACGATAAGGCGCGCCTTGGCACGCCTTTTCGCGCCTTATTCCACGCCTTTTCACACGACGCCTAGACCTCACGCCTTGGTTCATTTCGTGGCGCCGAGGCCACGCCTCGCGCCTTGGCGGCGCCTTGGCGCGCCTTTTAGAACACTGTTCACAACTAACTACAACTTACTCATTTGGAGCCCACCACTTACACTTTTATTTTATTTCCACTCACAAAAAGAAAAAGAAAAAAAGTACAAAATATGTCAGATGTTTGCTTCGTCGTGCAGACGAGCAACACCAACATGAGGAAGGATGAGGAGGGAGTGAGGGTGTGGTGAGGAGGCATGAGGAGATGCCAAGGTGGAGATGGCGAGCTACAACGAAGCCATACCCACCCCTCTAAATATCCTACTGACGCCACAGTTATAAGAAAGTCGTACTATTCACCATACATCAACAAACCGTAAATAGCATTGAAGACGAAAGTACATTTGTTCTGAAATAAATACTGAGTAACAACTTTTTAATATATTAATCATTTTTTAACCACCAACAAAATGTGCTACAGGTAAAAATATATTTATTTTCTCATCTTGTCTCATATTCAAATATAATTAGTTTTACATCATGATATTGGACAAAGAAAATATCACCTTTAATCCGCGTACAAGTTAATCTTTCGAATAATTATGAAAAGAAAAACCAAGTACGTTATCTTTTATATTATTTTTTTTTTGGACCAATATGTTTCAGCCTCAGGGGACAATAGTTATGTGTTTAACACATACATTCAACTTCGCTTGTATCACATATTCGAGTGCTATTAAAATGGCTTTAACAAAATTTGTAAGTATAAATATTGTTCATAAACTAAAATGTATCAAGTTTATTAAACATAATCGGTGCCTTTACACTGCATGTGCTTGTTGCAAGATGTGTCAACATCACATTCATACTAATGAAGACTTCGCTATATAATTTGGCCACTTTAAGCTTGGAGGGTTTGACTCGAAAACATTTAATTCTTGCATATAGAAAAAGGTTTTAAATATTGTTAAATACCATTAGTTCATATAATCATATTATATATTATGTTAAATATTAACTTAACATGAGAGTTACGACAACAAGTTTATAAAAATATATTGGAGTATTTGAGTAATATAAGAGAGAGGGAAGTTTATTACGGAGTATGTTAGAATACTTTTAATACCGTCTAAAACTTATCTAAAAAGTCAAAGTAAACATTAGTATCCTTGCATGCAAGGCTGTCAAGATCGCGATCCCGCGCAGGATCGTTTTTGTCTTTGCAAGATCGAGATCGTAAGATCGGATCGCGATCCTACGATCCTACCAATTTGTTATATTTTGTAAACAAATGATATACGAGTCAAACTGTGTTTTACATTTATACTCAACGTCAAAGATAAATTCATATAATATCCTCTAGAAAATGACAAAGTTCAAATTTCAAACACCAAAGTAATAGTAAAACACAAAAACAAATCAAGTTTCAATCGTTACATTAACGATTTAGTGGAATAATATTACATAACATAGGTCCTAAATGTCTCAAAACATACGAGCCATCAACATGATTTCAAGAAAACAAACGTTTCATTAGTGGCATTCCAAAACATACCATTTGATTAGTTTAATCACAGTGAAGTAAAGTAAATTAAACTATTGAACACTTTTAGACTATAATCTATTTAGAAAAGTAGAAAACTATGTATAAACTATAATATATTTAGAAAATGAAACAATAGTGGTTTACTTATTAGACATTAGTAAAACACACGTTGTTTTTTTGGCCTAAGCAAGTGGGATGGACTTAAAAGAATTTAAAAAAAAAAGAAAGTGAACTCGGATCGCGTG
Organism: Artemisia annua; assembly: GCA_014162995.1. NCBI lineage: Eukaryota > Viridiplantae > Streptophyta > Magnoliopsida > Asterales > Asteraceae > Artemisia > Artemisia annua. The sequence continues at coordinate 7,716 of LBNU01019122.1, forward strand.
TCGATCCTACGATCTTACGTGCGATTCTACCTCAGATTCGATCCTACCACGATCCTACACGATTTTGACTGATGTGCACGTAAGATCGTACGATCTTATGTGTAAACTCGCAAGTTTGGCATCCTTGCTTACATGCATTTAATAACTTCAAAATAGACATTAATATACTTGAAAAAGCATTTAATTTAAATTAATGCAATCTTTTTGTTGCCAAAATGCTTACTACACAAGAATTAAAATTTTGAACAAAAAGATAATTAATTAATATAATATAAATATTCATGAACAAGAAACAGGTGTAATTATGTTGAAAAGAATAATCCCAAGATTTAGACAATATGCTGATATGCATAACTTCAATACATAATAGTTTTAAGTTTTAACAACAAAAAGATGAAAAATCCACAACAATAAATATCAAATTCACCTCAACACATTATGTATAGTTGGAACATTTATACATCCTCTTAATTACACCCTCACCTGTAAATTCAAGCATTTTTCTCTTTTTTATACCTTCACAAGCATTCATAAAAATTCACATCTTGTTCATTCTCTCAAACAACAACAATGGAGTTTAGTCTTTATCCCCATATGTTACTATCTTTTCTAGTTTTATTGTTATCATGTTTCATATTTTCCCTGAACCAGAAAGCTAAATCCAAACGACCGAATCTCCCTCCGGGCCCACCCGGATGGCCGGTCGTTGGAAACTTGTTTCAGTTTGCTCGTTCAGGGAAAATGTTTTTCGAGTACATTAGAGACTTGTTACCAACTTATGGTCCTATTTTTACTCTAAGAATGGGATCACGTACCATGATTATTGTGGCTAGTGCAGATTTGGCTTACGAAGCATTGATCGAAAAGGGTTTGATTTTTGCAACTCGACCGACCGAAAACCCGACACGAACTATTTTTAGCGCTAACAAGTTTTCTGTTAATGCTTCTTATTATGGTCCGGTTTGGAGGTCGTTAAGGAAAAACATGGTGCAAAATGCACTTACTACGGGTAAATTACGTACGTTTCGACATGTGAGGGATACCGCGATGGACAAGCTCGTGGAGCGGTTGAAAGCGGAGGCAGAGGCTAATGGGGGCGCGGTTTGGGTACTTAAAAACGCGCGTTTTGCTGTGTTTCGTATTCTTTTAGCCATGTGTTTTGGTGTCGAAATGGACGAGCAAACTATAGAAAAAATGGACAATATGATGAAGACGGTTTTGATCACTTTGGATCCGAGGATCGATGATTATTTGCCGTTGCTTAGACCCTTTTTCTCCAAGAAACAGAAACGCGTGACTGAAGTTAGAGAGCTTCAGATCGCGACGTTAGTCCCTTTTATTGAGCAGAGGCGATCCGCGGTTAAAAACCCCGGATCAAACCCTACTGCAGCGGAGTTTTCGTACATCGACACGTTGTTTGATTTAACTGTCGAGGGACGGAAACATCCGCCCACGAACCCCGAAATTGTCACATTGTGTTCGGAGTTTCTAAACGGTGGGACCGACACAACTGGGACCGCGGTCGAGTGGGCCATAGCGAGGTTTATCGAGAACCCGAGCATCCAAACAAAGCTATACGCCGAGATCAAGGCCACGGTCGGGGACAAAAAAGTTGACGAGAAAGATGTCGAAAACATGCCGTACCTAAACGCTGTCGTAAAGGAGTTGTTACGAAAACACCCTCCTACTTATTTCGTATTAACCCATTCGGTTACCGAACCCGTTAAGTTAGCCGGGTACGATATACCCGTAGGTACAAATGTTGAGTTTTTTACACCCGCTATAGCCGAGGACCCAAAGTTATGGACTAACCCGAAAAAGTTTGACCCAGATAGGTTTTTGACGGGTGGGGAAGATGCGGATATAACTGGGGTGACCGGGGTTAAGATGATGCCTTTTGGGGTGGGTCGAAGGATATGCCCGGGTTTGGCTATGGCCACGGTGCACGTTAATCTGATGATTGCGCGAATGGTTCAAGAGTTCGAATGGAGCTCATACCCTGAGAATACTAAGGTTGATTTTAGCGAGAAATTGGAGTTTACAGTCGTGATGAAGAATAGTCTTAGAGCTATGATCAAACCACGAGTTTGAATCCGAATTCGGGGTTTAACAATAATCGATATCGTGTCAGTTTTATGTGGATCGAAACCGGATGAAAGATCCAAATATGATGTAGGAATGTTAGGCATTTAAGTTCAGTATGGTATTTCTAAATGACTTGATTAATGTTTTTGCAACATAGTTTGTGTTGTGATTTTTTGGGTGTTTACAGTTATAGAATAATTTTCGCTTTCTGGTTTCTTGATACTAGTATGTTTGTAAGCAGAATGCATCTAATAGATGTTTTTTTTTATTTGAATTCGCAATCTTGATGATAAATGGCTTTCTGTTTGATTGTGTGATTTCGGCCTTTACTCTATTAACAACAGTTAGGTAGTTGGTGTCTGTTAGGGTGATCAGGTGATGCACTTGTCAAGAGTTAAACTGATGTTCGTCGATATGACATTGAGGTAACTTGTTTTGTTGGAGCTGTTCAAGATCGCTCATAATTGTTTGATCGATCTCTGTTATAACTGTGACACGTACTGTGTGTCTCTTAGAAGTAGGCAAGTCGTCAACTGATATTGTGGCTCAACGCCTCAACTCAAACCTTTTCATTTCTCACTTGTATATCATGCAATCCGTCGTCTGCACAAAGTTTGCATTTCTCTGTTTTGGCTTCTTTTTTCGTCGAACACATGTCACAATACTTGTCTACTTCATAAGCATCTTCAATGTCTTCTGTTTTACCTATAAATTTGTTAGGGGTAAAACATATGACAATGTCGTTTCTATGAACCTATCGTCCCAAAAATAGCCATCACCGTTCATAGATCATCGCGATAATGTCCTTCAAATAGTAAATCTAAACTTAGTCCAACATCAACATCCGCTTTACTTTCTAACTAACATTGCATGCACTATAAATTCATTGACAGAACACTCTTTGAAGTACAACCCGACCCCTGCTTTCAAGTACTCAATAAGTTGCATTCATTTTCCTTATTTATGTAGAACAATTAGTATAATAGGTTACATTATTGGAAAAAAGTGTTTGGTAGGGATGTTGCTAATAATGTTAATTAATCTCAAGAAAAAAGTAAAATTATAGATTCAAGCGAGGTTTTTGCATAAATAAATTATGTGATTCTATTATATCCTTTCGTCCCAAAATTTACACCGCTTAAAAAGATCGAACAAATACACGCTTCAACCAATCAAATATCATTTACACTTGCTATCTTTTAATTGATTGAAATAAAAAGTGAACAATTATTTTAAGACATCATAAAATAGAAAAACTAGACAACAATTTCGGGACAAAGTGAGTAATATTTATGTTACACCGTCGGTCAATCATTTTATGTAATGACATAGGACAAATAAGAGGATTTCACATGTAAAGTTGTGTATACTGTGTTTTTTTGTTTATGGACGATAACTCTAGAACAAGTATGGACGATAACTCTAGAACAAGGAAAAATGTTTTTACCTGCATACCTGTGAAATCAATGCTAACCAAGAAAAAGGGTTTCATGTAGAAGCCATAAACGCCTAAAAACTTCGTTTGCCAACTTGCAAACATATGAGTATCAACTACTTGCATTGAATGTTTGGATTTTGGAAGACTCAATTTGGGATATTTACATGCAAACGGAAGCTTTATTTTTAGCAAATCTTGCACGCACTTTATTCTTTCCTATGCTTATTATCCTAATGAAATTGCCAGTGTTAAATTGATAAATTGATTAATTATAAACGTGAAAGTTAACACATTTACTTTTATTTCTATGTAACATGGATAGAATAGCAAGGATTTTTTTTTTTTTTTTTTTTTTTTGGTTGTGTTGCAAAGGGTGAAAATATATTATTACCAACAAAACAACTTACACAGATTCATACAACTGCAATGGACATGCCCATTCAGTGTATATTGAACATCAATTCAGTTCTAACAGATATCAGACAACAAAACACTCTAACTCTGATAGACAATCCCATATCAGATACTTTAATTACAATTGCTGCATAAGAGAAGCCTTCAGACTTTTATAGCAGCTAAGTAGCATCCAACCCATGAAATGCATACTTCAAATTCACCCATAAGTGCACCAAGACCATAGCCTCACAATATACATTTCCCTGCCATCATCCTAATTGATCATTCAGCCCGCATCCACAATAATCAAAAGGAGAGGATGGCAAGGCATCATTGTGTAGACTATAGCCACCCATTCACTCAACCTGATCAAGGGCTCTTTCAATGTTCCTACATTTCCATCTCTAAAATGGCTTCAGAACATTAGAAACACTCACCTTGAAGGGAACACACCAAAACCTTCTATAGACAGTGTATTGCTAAGACCAAGTAGGTTCATATTTCACTCCTCACTATTCCTAGCATCATACACTGTCCCACCAAGCATACATTACCCTTCACAACATGGAAACCTACTTTATGGTAACAATATTAACCTATACTGTTTATAAGAACATTTCAGTAATAAGCACCTAACAAAGGCCAACTTATACTGAGAATGAAATATAACCAGTATATGCAATATGTCACCAAGGTACAAGGCCATCATGTGTAGTATGCTTTCAAATACTCCAAGTTTCAGAATTGTTGAAACTGTGAAGTATAGGATAAATCCTATAACCAAGCCTCAATTGTCATGGTGATTGGATATTTGAGACTTGTGTGCAGATATCAAATCCTCATTCTGCAAAGAGAAATTCACTGAAGAAATCTTTGGAATTCCTTTTAGTAATCTGACCATCATTGAATTGATCCATCCCAAAAGAGCTTTTAGGAACATGGAGCAATATATGTAGGAAAATATTCAATGGAGCCATTGCAATATCCAAAGGAAGTTAGAGCCATTTTGTTACCCCACCAAGATACATAAGACATATAACAATCCAAATAATAGCAATGCCCCAAGGTACTAGCCATCTTCATCATTTTTGACCCTTATCCCAAACACCCCTTAATACATAACTTGTAAAGATTTAGAGCTGAGCTTTTGTCCCAGTCAACCCTACCGCTTGTAAATTCTTGAACTTGACCTCCCAAACTTTAGCAACTTCTTGAACATTAACAGAATTCAAGACTTTAAGACCAGTCAATCTCAATTGTACATATTCATTGATGACAGCAGCCAGGGCTTGAGTAGACCTTTTTTCACAAGTAAATTGCTTTTTATTTCTTTCTTGCCAAATGAAATAGACCATAGAACCAAATACAAGTCTGCTTACAACATTTTTGATCGAGTTAACAGTCTTAGCAATCATTTGCTCAATATTATCTTCCCAAGTTGACTTTAAGGATTGACTATAGCTTCTCCCTCTGATCAAATCCTACACTCTAGAAACACATGTACACTAGAAGAACAGATGATCATGAGAATCCATACACTGACTGCATAATGAGAAAACACATGTACACTAGAAAAACTCTCATTTTTGTTTTCTCTAAGATACGTGTGTCCATTTGGAGAATAAATACAAGAGATAACATGAACAAATAAGATTAGGGATAAGGCTATCTATCTCACATCCTCCATACCTCGTGTAAATAAGTGCATATCTATAGAGTTAAGTGTAAATTGTAAATTTCCATGTTTTTAAATAACTTTAGATAATAAAAAAATAACCCCCTATACTTTATACCCTTAGAGTTTATAATATGGACTTTATTTGCAATTACATAAGTATTAGTATTAGTTTGAGACTTTCATCCATTAAAATTACAAAATTTTGTTTCATCTATTAAAATATTTTTTACTATGTACGTTAAATAAGGACTCATGTTATCCTATTTAAAAATATAATTTATGCGTACACGGGTTTGAATATTAAATACGGAAAAATTATTATTAACGGTAATATAGATATCAAATGCTAAGCATGAGTTACTATGATATGAAAATATACTCGATTGTACTTATAACAACAACTCATTTAATTATTATTCAAAATTTATATACGGATATCCGGAAAAACATTTGTAAAAAACTTTATGGAATATATTTTAACTTCATTAACGCTCATTATGTGCTACTAAACTCGCACATTTTGTACAACATGATATCAATAGTTATACTTAAACAACAACGTCAACCTGAACTTCAACATCTATGTCAGATAAACAAAGTTAAATCTTTCATCCATTAAAATTTTTCAAAAAATATTAATAGATATACTTATATCACAATTTTAACGGGTAAATTCTTATGTGTCCATATAGTAAACTAAAATTTTAAAATAAATTTGATTTATGTGTAAACCCCGTGCGTGCACGAGACTTATAACTAGTTAGTATACGAAGAATTCCACTTTTAACACAATATTGATCAATTGTAAGTAAGCTAGATACTAGTACATATAGTGTAGTTTATATTTCCCTATTGTCTATGCATGTAAATACCAATTTAGAAGTTCAGTCATTCTTTTTGATATGTAAAATGTAAATATCAATTTAGTTTCAGTTGATCTCTTTGATAGTTGATCTCTTTGACGCTTTCAGAAGATTTTGGATATAAGTAGGATGTATTAGATGATAAATATGGCTCAAGCCCATGAGTTTGGGTCCATTAATGTTTCATGCTATGTATACTCTATATATATTTTTGCTAATAATACAATACAATTACGAGGTTTACAATGTTTTAACATGGTATTAGAGCAGGTTTACCTAGGTGACTATTTTGAACCGCCTCCTCTAAGCCACCCCATCAAACATTACCGCCGCGATTGTTGGTACGATAAATATGGCCCAAGCCCGGTTGTGGGTGGCAAATTTTATTTATTTATTTATTTATTTTTTTCTGTTTTTTAGTACGGATAAACGGTGGTGGCTAGATTTTGTGGCATTGAGACGGCAACTCAAGATCCGAGGATGAGACCTTAGAGCTCCGATACCATGTTAGAACATATAATTCCCCGCATGTCATATGTTTTATTAATACTATACATATATATGGGGATACATGCATAAAAACCCTAATGGTCCTCAAGCTTACACTTGAGCTCAGGCCAACTTAGATAGTCTAATAGGACGTTAGTTTAAAAGTTTTTGTATTAAAACCCCCAAAATGACTACACAGGAAGCCTGTAACCCCTAAAACCAATCTATTTTGGACCATCTTCTAACTTTTTTGAAGGCTCCTAAACATAGCATTATAGATAAGGGTGTTATCAGGTCGGGTTATCTGGTTGTCGGGTTAATCGGGTCGGGTTTGAGTTTTTAAAAAGTTCTTTTGGAAACTTCTTTAATCTAATGTTAAATCCATCCAAAGATGTACATTTGTTTACACTATCGACCTCTACTCTTTAACTAATTGAGTCACTGACCCAATTTTTTTTTACATAGACTAAATGGTATCCATAACTATATGACAAAATGTTTTTACAAAGTCTAATCTTTTATATAATAAAAGAATTACATCATTTCAGAGTGTTTTTGCAAAACCCTTCTCATTGAAAAAAAAATTAGACCAATAAGAGAGCTCAATTTTGCCACATAAGCGAAATCGAGCAATATGATTGGTCAATAGAAAGTCAAAATTAAATTGATTTTGGTCAAACTTAATAAATTTGGTGGAGAAACTTGGTTAAGGAAAAAAATGCATAAAAATATAGGTGTCAAATTTATGAAAACAAAAACTTAAAAGAAGAGGAAGTAATTAATAAAACTTTAGTGGTTGAATTTTAAAATTATATAGAGTTAAGTGTAAAATTACAAGTTTCCATGTCTTTTAATAACTTTAGAAAAAATACAAATAACCCATTACACTTTATACCCCTTATACTTTATAATATTAACTTTCTTTAAAATTACATGAGTATTAGTATTAGTTTTTAGACTTTCATCCATTAAAATTACAAAATTTGGTAAACATGCGAATTAGTTTTAATATTGTTAATTTTAGACTTTCATCCATTAGAATATTGTTTTAAATAAGGACTCATGTTATTCTATTTAAAAGTTTAATTTATGCGTACACGGATTTGAATATTAAATATGGCTAAATTATTAGTAACGGGAATATAAATATCAAATGGTAAGCATGAGTTTCTGTGATATGAAAATAAATATACGCGATTCTACTTATAACAACGACTCATGAAATTGTTATTTAAAAATTTATATATGAATATCCAAAAAAAAACATTTTAAAAACCTTACGGAGCATATTTTAACTTCATTAACGCTCATTATTTGCTATTAAACTCGCACATTTTGTACAACGTGATATCAATAGTTAAAGTTAAACAATAACATCAACCTCAACATACAGTTAAAAACGTTATACAAAGCTAATCTACTCATTTTGACAAGTGATCTTTTATTACTTTAGCAGGAAGTTTATTGTGCGCGTTGTTAAGCCTGAAAGAAATGAAGAAAAAAAAAGTGTATGTTTTGTGCCATTAGTTTGAGTATTAGCTGATTGATGTTTTTTTCAGGATGTTTTATATACCAGTTGGTCCTTATGTGTTGTTTATTCGAACTTGACATATTAAGAGACTGGGAGTACAAATTCATTACCAAGTATGCTAAAATTGGAACTATAAAAACCCCGAAACTACAGCTGATGCATCAACTACGGATTTACTTTGAAGGTTACTTAGAACATATATTTGATATAATAGTTTGCTTATATGGTATATGTGTTTATTGAATTTTAAAATCAAGTTGTCTCTTGAATTTTCATATACTTAAACGGCTAACTCACATAATCCCAAGTTAACGTTATATAAATGCCTTTGTCTCAGGCACTAATATGTTTTGCATTAACATTATTCTAAAGTTGCAACAAAAAAAACAAATCTCACAAGTATTTGATGATTTAATTGCTTTAGAATTTGTTGTAATATAGAATAATGATGATCTAGAAAGAGATGTAACTACCAAAGGGCCTCTCGTCTAGCGTATGGAGGTTTTACCCTTCTAGGCAAGGTCTCAAGTCTGAGTCTTGTCTAGGGCGATAGGGGTTTCCTCCCGCGTGTGTAAAGGGAATGGTGCCATTGCCTTGTGGGCTGGACCCAACCTGGTTATGTGGGCTCGCTAAGCCTTCTGGGCTAGGGGCCATGTAGCCAAAAAAAAAAAAAAAAAAAATGTAACTAATGTGTCTCATTCACTTGAAAATCTGCTACGAAAAGAATGAGACAGTTTACTAAAGTAGGACTTGCTTAAGTTATTGGAGTTTGGGACTGTTATTTTCTATTAATTATAGTAAGTTTTTAAAGGGTTTTTGGGACCGTCTTAATAGTTAGATTCAGTAGTGATTAGGATTGTTTTAATGGTTGTCTTAATAGTTATTAAAAAGTTTTTATGACTGTTTTAATTGCAGAATTCAAGGTGTTTGGGACTGTTTTTTATAGCTGAATTGATGGGTGCTTGAAGCTGTCTTGATAGCTGAATTCAAGGGTGTTTGAGATTATTTCAATTGCTAATTTTAGGGGTGTTTGGAACTGTAATAATAGCCGAATACAGGGGTGTTGCGACTATTTTTAATAGGCATTGTTATTTCAAAATAAATTTGACTTATACTAAATCAATAGATGTAAAGTTCAAAACATTTTAAAATACATGATAAAATTTTTATGTTAAAACCCCGTGCGTGCACGGGTATTATAACTAGTTCTTAAGATAGCTAGATCTCCTTAAACTGACGCAAAACACTCCATGTTATCACATGCAAAAGTAAATAGTATATATTGCATGTTGGAACTTAATTATAAGATTGGTAAGTTTTGGATTGATAAAGCCTAATGTAAGCTTATGCTGAAGCTATTTACATAATTTTTACAACTTTGTGGTACAAATTGTTTGAGCAGCTAAAATTATGACTAAAGGGTGTGGGGGGGGGGGGGGTGATTAATCAACAAAAAGTTAGGGGAGTGGGAAAACTTGGAAGGCAGCCATGAGTTGCAACCGTATTACTACCACTTCTCTTGTTTTTTAATTTCCGCCCATAAAAATCACATGTGATTTGATTTTTACAAATCACATGTCAAAAGTATAAATAAGTGCATATCTATAGATATATAATTTAGTTCTAGTTGAGATGGTATATTTTTTGTAGCTTGAAGATTTACCGTTCGCAAGATATGTTGTTTAAAAAAAAAAGATGAAAAATGGTTTTTATTAATTTTGATAAAAAAAAATTAATGGCTAAAATTGATTTATTGGATCTATGACAAATATGAGATCGATAAAAATATTATATATATTACATATTTCAATTGTTGTATTTAGGGTTGTAAGCTAACTGAACGTTCAGTGAACATTTCATGAACCGTTCGGTAAAAAGTTCGTTTATGTTCGTTTATTAATTAAATGGACGAACATGAACAATGTTTCATGTTCGTTTAGTTAAATGAACGAAAATGAACAAAGTCGTGTCCGTTCATTTATGTTCGTGAATGTTGGATTATGCGTTCGTTTATGTTCATTTGTTTATTTATGTTCGTATATCATATCTTTTAATTGAATAATTTAAAAATTGGTTTGTTTAAACAAAACAACACTTATAAAACAATATATTGTATAATTTAATAAAGTTTATGTTTGTTTGTCTAGTTTCATTTGTGTTCGATCGTTTATTTTCGTTTAGCGTTCGTTTAGTATCTTAATGAACGAACCTAAACGAACATGAACAACTCATTTTCTTAATAAACGAGCATGAACAAAAAAATTCGTCCGTTTAAGCGTTCGTATCTGGTTATTTGTCCGGTTAATATTAAATGAACGAATATGAACAAAACTCCGTTCATGTTCGTCCGGTCCGTTTACAACCCTAGTTGTATTGTATACACTTTTTCATATATGCAAGTAAATGGAAATTCCGAAATTGTGTCGCAACAGATTCAGAGTATATCATGTTGCCAATCATCAAAAATTTAAATGAATATGCACCTGAATCTGTTCATTGATGTTGCTTAAAAATCAGTAAACCGAACCCGACCCAGTAACACTATCGGTGTTATCAAGTTGACCCGATAACAGTAACTGGTTTTCGGGTTCAGGTGTTATCAGTTACTGATTTTTAAGCAACATCAATGAACAGATTCAGGTGCATATTCATTTAAAAATATTAGGAGAAAAAAGTAAATAATGATTTTCGGGTCTTATCGAGTTGACCCGATAACCCGATATCATTAATAATCTAACCCGAACCCGACCCAGTAACACTATCGGTTTACCGGGTTCGGTTCAAAACAACCCGACAATATTTTTAAACCCGATTTAACCGGACCCGATAAGCCTTATCGAGTTCGGGTTGGTGACACCTCTAACTATAGCAATTCATTTTGGTTATGTTACACAACTGGGCCCGTGTCTTACATTACCTAAAAGCTGTGAACCAGATTTCTTTTCTTAAATAAGAACCCACATTTATAGGCTAAAATCTAATGTGGACATGTGGTAACTTGAAAATGAAAGTTGCAGGCAAAAAAAGATTTGCTACTATTATCATAAAATAGTTAACTCAATAATTTGTTACTTTTCAGTCAGGAAGATCTATTTAGTCAAGCTTATGTCTTGATTTTTAGTGCCAAAAAATGGTAGTAGCAAATCTTGTTTGATAAGTTCTGTGTAGGCTGAAACTTTCTAATATCGGTTTCTAAGCAAAGATCATTGGTATTGGATGTATTGATAGGCTGTATACTAGACGATTCTACTAGACAAGTTGAGCATACTAAAGTGCAGTTTGAACATTTATGTTTCTATTTCATTGTTTGATCCATAAAATCACCTTCATATAAATAAATCGCTCCCATAAAGACTCAATTGGTATCTCCTCACACAACTGAGCCCGTCCTTAGGCACAAAAGCAATGAGCTCGGATCTCCTATTGCCTATATGTTAGGCCCAGACCTAAACTCAATCGACTCATGTTGACCCAAAGGATTAACAAACTTCATACCAACATGTTTATGTGCAATGAACTGAGACTGATCAGACTTTCCATTTGACACATGCCAACTCATAAAAAAAATGTCGAAAAACATCATGCAATTATATTCGGTAAACCATGATAATATGATATAATAATTTTAACAGGTAGGTTGAGACGACGTCAATACGATGGGTCAACTTTCTATATACGTGTACAACTGAGGCAAAAACAAGCTACTTAGCAAACTCTTCTAAACTTTTAAATACTTACAAATACTAGTAGATCAAAACAAACAAACTCCTAAAACACAACAATTCCCCTGCCATCTTTGAAATTTTACCATTGCTTAAGTGCTGCAACTTTGGTTGCTGATATGCTTCTAAACATCAGACGGGCTTTCAAACTGTTTGTTACCTGATTTTTTTGATCCAGCTGGACTGTTCTCATTCACGTTTGAGTTGTGCTGTCCTGCTTCTTGTTCGTTGTCAGTTGACCGGGGTTGAGTATTAGACGTGGGGTTCATCCGAGGACTTTCATCGGATCTTGATGAGAATCTCACTGCTGAACTGGGCATGGGTTGCATTGAATACCGTCTATCAAACATCTCACGTAGGGAGACTCGACAAACGGGGCACGTGCAGTGCTGCTGCAGCCAGATGTCGATACACGATGAATGGAAAAAGTGTCCACAAAAAGGCAGAATCCGCAGTGTATCATCTGCATGGTATTCCGAAAGACAGACTATGCATCTACAAGATTATAAAAAATTCAATCAAGACTAGCATTTATGGGTCAAATGGTCAAAAAGTCAAGACACCCAAAAGTCAACCAAGTAAGATTGAGTAATCCATTAAATTCCATTGACTAAAACTTGTTTGAGATGGGGGAAGGTTGGGTAATTGGCTGTTGATAACTTCTAATCAAAGAGAATTAAGTATTAAGTTGACTTTGCTTTTAATATACACAGCATCCATCCCTTGAAGCAACCAAAATAGAAATGATTCCCCCAACTCGAAAAGTAGACCTTTCCAAAGTGGTTTATCCTACTCAAACTGTTGTTGGTACATAATATGAAATGATCATACTATAACTTCAATTGTAGATACACTTGCAATTAAAAAGCTTAAATGTTGGATTTTTCTTATATAATACCCCAACCCATCTCATTAATCATGGCTTGCAATATACAGTAGTCATTAACACGTCACTAAAGTATATGCAAAACCCGAATAAAAAATGCAATTTATAGCAAGTCTTCAGATGGCATTGCCCTCATTACAAGATCCCATTTAATAAAAGAGGAATGCTACAACCACAAAAACTTTACAAAATGTTTTTCACACAATGATGTGTCATATAACTAATGGTGTTCTCTAACTTACTTTTTATTTATCTCTCTTAAATACATCCACAAACTTACATGACACATCATTATGTGGAAAATATTTTGTAAACCTTTTGTGGTTCTAGCATTCTTCTTAATAAAATAGCTAGCTTTAGAAAGATATACTTACTGAGCATCTTTTGCACAAGAAAAGAACGGGTCACTATACTTCTTTGTAGGAAAATTTGCAGCAACAAAAGGTTCTGCACCACGTGCGCCACGCTCCAACTAACAGAATAAATAGAAAGTGAAAATCATAGGTAAGTATATGAACCATGGTCAAAACTCAAAACCATGAAACACAAATCACTAAAGCATAAACCATAGTGTAACATAAAACATCAACAATTAAGAAAAACATGAGTGAAAACACCAAGAACCTAACACAATCTGTACACAAAACAATCGTTCGGTATACAATCTTTTTGAGCCGAAAGTTGCTAAAGAGACACACTAAAAAACACTTCACGCCTAATCTAGTACTACTTTTTGAGGGTCTGTGGGATTACGTCTTGAAACTACTTAATAACCAGCTTTAACTAAACTACTTCCAAACTCGCCACTATTCAAGACTCTTTACTAAGTACTAACCATCTCGAATTTGTATACGCAATAATCAGATAATGCTTTTGGCCATTCTTTTGCTTTTCAATAGCAACCATTCACCTAAAGCTAATGCTTTTGGACCACTTGTCACAAACCCATATTCCCAATACCAAAATTGCTTTAAAAAAAATAGCAAATACACCACCAATTATGGAGACACATGTGCTACTAAAATTAAATAACAACTCAATTATTAAAAATAAATAAAAACATTTTGAAATGAAGAATGAAATGTACTACTACTACTTACAGAGTTTAGATCAGATCCAGAAGACATACGAAAAGATCTTCTTGAAGATATGTAATGAATTCTGGCACATATTAACCTCGTACAAACAAACACAATAAACATGGTACTTACTGTAAATCCAATCACTGTCATCACTAAATTTATCCCAGGAGACATCATATTATTTTCTTCCAAAAAACACTAATTCCTATAATAAAATTTTCAAGAACCCAATCAGCAACTTTAAAGAAACTAATGATTGAAGCTCACAAACATCGTTAATTTCAAACACCAAAAAATATAAAAAATCATGTGATGTTTCTGTAGATAGAAACTAGAGATGACACTGTGTGTTTGTTTGTTGTCTTGTTAAGTCGAAATTTCATTGTTTTTCGGATAGATAAATGTTTGAAAGAATCAATCTTTTTAATGTTTTTTGTGAGATTTTTTATGAAATTGGAATGATTTTTGTGGAAATAAATGATGGGTTTTTGATGGGGATTGAGAGAGGTAAACACAGTGTAACTATGATAGGGATTTATTACTTACAAGATTTTATTTATAGGGGGGTTTATTATAAACTAATTAATTATTGGTTGGTTGGTTTTAAATGAAATGAAACATTGATTAAGTATAGTATGTTTTAGCCCTTGTAGTATTGTTGAGTGAACATCTAGACTTTTGATATTGTAATAAGAGCATTGGTTGACATGCTTAATATTTAATTATGTGCCTAAACTTATGTTTAGACACATAATTATACTATATAACATTCATTAAAGTGGAAATGAGAGTCGTCATTGTTCCGAAGCTGCTGATTGTCGGCTCGAGGGAGGGGGATGGCTTGGGTGTACTATGGAGCCGCGGCTTGAGTCAGCACTGTTCAGGCCGAGCTGTCGACTTAATGGGATTAAGATATTTGGTTAGTGGGTTTTCCACTTAGCTCGCGCTTAATTATGAGGGTTTGCTGCATGTTGTACACCTGTTTTTCATTATCAGATATATGTGGTTTTATATTAAAAATCAGATCTGATTTTTCATTTTTCGGGTTTTTATACAAAAACTCTCACCCACACAATGGGTGCGTGCAAGTAGGAATATTAGATCCGAAATTTATTTTATACTGATATTGCATGTCGAATTTAATACACTCATCCATGATAATGTGTGTTTTTTCAGGTTCTTGATAATGATGGTGAAGTTTTGTATAAGAAGGATGTTTGTGTTAAGTTGTGCAGGTTTAATTTTGTTGATGGTGATCCTAAGGTATGTTTTCTTTTTATTGGTTATTGTTTATAGTGATTTGAGTTATTTGTATTAATAGGTTTTTGTAATTGTATAGTTCTAAGGTCAAAAAAGTTGTGTAATTTTTTGTTTGTATGATGTTTGTGGTTAAATAATTATCAAAGAACTGTTAGTGAGCTTTTGTTACTTCAGTTTTATGTGAAAGGGTTAAATTTGTAAGGATTTTGTTAACCTTGGGGATAAAAGAGGAAAAAAGCGTTTCTTCTCTGAAATTTATTTTATGTGAGTTTTGCATTTTGAAGTTAATATACTAATCTATGATAATTTGTGCTTTTTCAGGTTCTTGATGATGATGGTGATTAGTTCTGTTGATGATGATCCTAAGGTATGTTTTCTTTTTGTTGGTTATGGGTTTAGAGTGATTTGAGTTGTTACTTAATAGTTCTATGGTTAAAAAAAAAGTATGTGATTTTTTATTTCTGTGATGTTTGGGTTTAAAAAGAGGGTGAGGTTTTATAATTTATGCTAAAGTTGCGAGCTTAATTGTAGTCGTTTTGATAATAATTAGAGAACTGAGATTTATTATGTGAATTATGTTTAGAGTTTACCGTGTTAATAAGTTTTCAGTATTTCAATTTTGATGTAAAAAGGTTAAATTTGTAAGGTTTTTCTGAATTTTGGGGATAAAAGAGGATAAAAAGTGTTTCTTCTCTAGAAATTATCAAATTGATTATGGTCTTTGAACTATTTGTGTTGTTAGATCATGTATGTGACTCTGAGTTTTTTTAACGAATGTAGAGCTTAAAAGCTTCAAGGGGCAACTCGATGATTGTGATGATTATGGAAACTACCAAGGGGCGGTGAATACATAAACTATCAAGGTATAGTAATCCACGCATAAATTTTATAAACATTATTTTTGGCATTGTATCAATGTAGTACTCGATTCCATAAATGAGTTCATGTGTTTTTTGTTTTAGTTCAAACATTATAATACCCTTCTAAAGAATATGAAAACATTATTTACAAATACAAGCAATGGATTTGCGTTTATTACAATGGCAAGCATCCTTTATTTTTGTGTCATCCTCAAACTGTTGATTGGATTTGTACTCTTTAGTTCATCATGCTTCCGTATTTTGCTTAAGTTCGGGCTATCTGATGTTATAGTTAGCATTTTCTTATTGAATTGGTAAGTAAGGTTATGTTGGTTTAGACCTACTTTAATTTTAGAAATTAGAAACATTTCATCAGTTTAAGATTTCATTTATACATAGTGGAGCTAAACATTTTTGTTAATTTTTAGCTATCATAGAAAGCAGTAGGCATTCTCCAACTCTAGAGTTTGAGGAGATGAAGTCTAGACTTCCGGATATCGTTGAGTTAAATGGTGATGATGATTGTGGTGATGATGGCGACGACCACGATGATTGTCGTTTAGTGGAAAAGAACATATCTTCATCAAGAGGAAAGTGGGTTTCAGATCAGATTAAAAAAGGCGACGACATTGATCACGATGCCAAATGTGTTTCAGTTTTGAGAAGAAAAAGACAATGTCGATTCTTTGATAGCTATTCAGATTTGTATGATGAAAAAAGTCAAAGTCAGTGATAAAATGGACTTGCGTAAAGAAATATGGGAAACGGTAGGGGGTTTGGTGAAAGAATTTGCAAACAGATTTTTCCTCCGAAAATTTGATGCAAATTCTTTCGCCTTATCCTCTTATGTTTCCCATCTTTATTTGGGTATGTCCATTTTATCATTGATCTTGCCTTATTGATCATCCGAATCTGAAGTGCTATCAAAAAATGGATTTCATCATTTTTCTTTTCTAAACTGAAACACATGTGGTATTATAATTAGTGCTATCATTTTTTTTCGATTGGCCTGAAACACACTTTCTTTTTTATGAAGATATTTTCATTAAACGCAATCACATTGATCATCATTGTTGACATCTTTATCATCATCATTTATCTCAATGAAATCTGAAAGCTTGAATTCTTTTTCCTTAAATCTTTGAGGTGGAAGAGATCTACCATTTTCTGTTGCAGATAAAAATTCGTAAAATTAAAGGTATTCTATTGATTGATTTTTTGAAGAGCCTCGGTTGTTACTATTCGCATCGTGAGACTGGTAGAATATGCGGATATAAATATCAAAATGTGTCATCAATGTTGTCACCTCTTATCACTGAGTTCCAATTAAGAAATATGCATGTATGTAGATTGCCTTGAATCTCAGCTTAGTTTTAGCCATAGTATGTTTGTTTTGTATGTGGTTCTTTGTGCTAATTAGTTTGTATGTTATTAGTGGGTATGTGTCTGTGTTTGTTTAAGCTTTGTGATATGTCTCTGATATGTGATCATGGGTGCCGATTTTATATGGTGTGCCACATGTTGTGTTTTATTTGGCAGTTATTGTCTTTCAAAATTTTGTTCTTACTTTGTATGTTGTTGGTGGATTTCGGAATGTGCATTTATGTTTGTTTACGCTTTCTGATTGTCGTGAGTGCTTAGCGACATTCTTTAAAGTTTATTATGTGGTTGTAATTGCTAATTTTATAAGTTGTGTATAAGTTGTCATCATAACGGCTGATTTAATAAGTCTTGTTTGCTACCCATTGGTTGTGTCGAATGGTACAATGGTTGAGTTCGATGTGTTGGTCATACATGCTGATTTTATACATTGTGTATAATTATAGCCGTAAAATATCAAAATGTGTCATCAATGTTGTCACCTCGAATCACTGTGTTTCAATTAAGAAATATGTATCTACGTAGATTGGTCTTGAATCTCAGCTGATTTGCAGCCATAGTATGTTTGTTTTGTCTGTGGTTTTTTGTGTGAATTAGTTTGTATGCCATTAGTGGATATGTGTATGCGTTTGTTTAAGCTTTGTAATAAGTCTGATATGTAATCATGGGCACCGATTTTATATAGCGTGCCACGGGTTGTGTTTTATTTGGCACTTATTGTCTATCAAATTCTTTTTCTTACTTTGTATGCTGTTGGTGGATTTCGAAATGTGTATTTATGTTTGTTTACACTTTCTAATGGTCGTGAGTGCTTAGCAATGTTCTTTAAAGTCTGATGTGTGGTTGTAATTGCTAATTTTATACGCCTTGTATAAATTGTCATCATAACAGCTGATTTGACAAGCACTGTTTGCTATTCATTGGTTGTGCAAAATGGTACGATGGTTTAGTGCGGTTTGTTGGTCATAAATGATGATTTTATACACTGTGTATAATTTATGGCTGCAACTACTTTCATGACTGCCAAAAGCTTTGTTTTATTAGGTTGTAATGATCGTTGCAGTGTTCTTTTTCTTGAGCCTATGTAAAATGGTAGAATGGCTGAGCGTGAGGTTGACTCAACTTAACAACCACTGTTATTGCTGTCAAAATGATTAGGGACCTGTGGATAATTGTTTCTATTTTTTATACGAATGTATATGGTCCATATGTCATNCCCCCCCCACACCCCCACCCGGTGGCAAAATGGAAGTTTGTTCTTATATCTTTAGAATTTCAAAGGTTTTTATATCGTCATTAGAGTTACAAAGTTATTTGAGGATCTGTTCATGTGTTTGAATTCATGTTTACAGCTTGCCATTGCAGTTGTTATAGTGGGAAATATGTACACATCACAGAAACTCACAATAGATACCTCATAGGGATTCTATACTACGCCTCTCGATAAACTGCCTAAAGCTGAGGAAATTTTTTACCTTAACTGATTTACATTAGATTTTTTATGGGATTTTGATCATTCATGGGTTACAGTTATTTTTGTGATATGTCTATTTACCTATTCATTGCGGTTTTTGTTGCATTGTGGTTTTCAGTTGCTTGAAAATCGTTGTTCCGCTTGCAAATTGACTGCCGCCAGAATAGGTGACCGGGTAAAAAAAAAATCCAAAAACACTCCCTTTTTTTAAAAACTAATCGTGGTTGTTATATATTTGCCAGATTTGTGATTTTTGTAAGTTAAGATTGCTGATTATGTTGGCTACATGCTTATTTGCTATGGTTTTGAAATTTGAAACTCAAACGTGTAAAATATATAACTGCTTTAAGTGGAAAGTCAGGTGAACATGTTTAAGTTTAGGAACGCTTAAATATGTGTGTGCTTGATATTTGTTGTGGTGTGACCTGATATTTGTATACTTTTTTATTTACTGTTGCGCGTACCTTGAACGAAAATTCCAGTTTCCACAAATTGTAAGTACTGATATTTTCTTTTTGTTGTTTTGAAGCACCGGATAGATGCCCGCATCAATCAGAAAATGGACGGTTTAGTAAGCTCTATGACTGCAATTGACACATTAGCTATCCTTAACACATCATGTCATGTTTTTCGGATGCTGAGTGCGCCTAAGCGATAATAATGGAGCTTCATTATTGGTGATACGAGTTGTATTTCCAGTCTCCTACCGCCGCATTAGATATTTCTATGACAATTCGGAATTCCATATATCATTGAGGTAAAAGATAATGCTACTGTTGATGATGTCGATGACCACGCCGATTGTAACTAAATGAGAATAAAAATATCTTCATAAAAAATAAAACGGGTCTCAAATGAGATCAAAAGATGAGACATCGGTGAAGGTGATACTAGATGTATTTACATCTTGCGAAGAGAAGGACGACTACCATTCTTTGGTTGTTCAGGTTAAGATTATAAAATAATAATCTTCATCTGAATTGCTATAAAAAAAATGACTCCTCTTATTCTCAAGATCGAAATGCATATAGCATAATCATCATCGATGTCGATTCTTTTGATTTCTTGTGAAACAAGTTTTCTTTTTTTTACAGAGATAGTTTCATTAGATCACAGTCACTGTGCTCATCATCGTCATCACCATCATCATCATTTATCTCAATGATCTTTTGAATATTAGGTTCTTTATGATGTATCGAATAACTTTTTTCAATGTAGCTTTGTGATTGTGTTTGAAGTTTTTTATACTTTATGTTTATGTTACCCAGATTGTTCAAGATGTAACTTGTATTGATTATCTTAAAAGTTTTTAGTTAAATTTGTTATGGTTGTGTTGTCACTTTTGTTACTAGAATAGGGCTTATATTAATTGACAAACCTAATATAGCAAACCTTATCTTAATTTTGCGAATTTGCGATTCTAACACATACGATAACCGTATACAAACGCTCTGCTGCAACGTGCGAGTTGAAATCCTCGTTAATCACATTTTTAGATCTCCTGCTCATTTTCCTTCTAACAATGCTAGTACATATTGTTTGTTGAATAAACCATTTTGGCTTACATGACTATAGAAAAGTCAGAAACTAGCCATGAGAATACTAAGAGATTGGTGTGTGGGAACAAAATTCGTCCGCCATTTGTACCAAAACCTACGTATGGCGTGTGATGTTGCACCGTCACCTCCGTCGTAGGTCATTTCGCCAATCCTTCCACTGACGTCATTTTTTATTTTATTTTTTTATTTTTTTATTTATTTTTTATTTTTTGGTGGTGAGTGAGTGGGTATTTTTTGTAGAGTATTTTGTGGTACCAATAACATGTTATTGGGTTTGTTGGGAAATGTATTTTAGTTATTGATGTGTTATTGAGAGCCTGATGAGTTAGCATTGAGGTGGCACAAATAACATGTTATTCGTTATCACCACCTCAAGCCCTCTTATGCCGAACACATCAACCACAAAACTCACATGCACGTTAATTCTACATGCCTATAAACACTTATAAATCATACATATACTCATCCAAAAACCAACCTTAACTTTGAACTCTAAAGTTAAGCTAAGACTCATATTCATTATTGACCATTTATTTAAGTGAATAGTTTGAACCTACACATACCAAAAACCCGGTAGATATTGAATAACATAATCATGACTGTCATTTTGGTGGGTGCAATACCACTGTGTTTTAAACGAGATTTAAACGGAGTAACATCTTAGAGATAAATGAAGGGATACCTTACTTACGTATTCCAATTTTCATAATGCTTGATAAAAGGCTTTTCATGTATATAAACTTGTGTATGAAATAGAATGTGCACAAGGTCAAATGTAATGATCACTATATACATCACCACCACCATATCACTAAACAAACCATCAAAATTCAAACATCTGTAGTGGTAACCATCAAAACAAACACACAAATATACATCACTTAAACATATGTACATAATATCCCACAAAACCACTCATGCACGCAAACAATGAAGTTTTGTTCGACGAAGCTAGTTTTAATAGAATAATCACCTTGTTGTAAATAGTTAGGATATTTAGACATTTGGACTTTAAGATTGGTAGTAATAATGACCAAGGACGATCGCGGTTATCATTGGCACATTAGCGACAACTCAACACGACCTTCTTCATAACCAAGTTAGTATAATTAATAAAGCGATCCCAGTCACTACAAAAAACATACTACATTTAAACACAAAAATACCCCACAAAAACAATTTAAAAATACACACGAACACACAAACAAATGCAAACCACTCGGTCGACCAAGCGACCTAATTATGCAAATCATGCATGCCGACCGACCTTCGACCAACCCCATGTAATGGGAGACGCGTCCTATTTGCTCAACCGACCGAGCATTCGACCTCCATTAAGATCGGTCTAAATGGCTCTAGTTTTCAATGGACAAATGCAAGTAAATTGGTTATTGAAATTAGTAAGAAATTGAAATTCCAGTGTTTTAAAACCCGGGTTGACCCGACCGGTTGA
This sequence comes from Artemisia annua, assembly GCA_014162995.1. Lineage (NCBI taxonomy): Eukaryota > Viridiplantae > Streptophyta > Magnoliopsida > Asterales > Asteraceae > Artemisia > Artemisia annua. The sequence goes on from LBNU01019122.1 coordinate 29,872, forward strand.
ACCGTGAACCGGTAAGGTGGCCGGAAGGCGGTTTTGAGCAAAAAACCGGGTTGAACCGCCGGTTGAACCGTGACCCGGTGGCTCGGCCGGGTCACTTACAAAACCGGTTTTTAAAACATTGAGAAATTCTATTGATTCTTAGCATAGATTCTAATGTATGATATTCAATTTACGAGATAATATTGTTTATATGAAAGTGCATCTATCTTTTATATAATAAAACAAAACCCCAAGTGGGGACTTTCTCATTTCAAAAAACTCAACCTTCCCTTATTTAGTAATTTTTTTAAAAAAAGTTATTTTTAAAAAAAATCTTAAAAAATAATTAATACTAATTATTTCCTTATTTGTCAAAATAATTAAGAAAAAACGTTTTTTAATCACATAGGTAAATAAAGCCAAAAAACAGATGGGCCTCAATGCTATTTTTTAGAATAGAAGCAAAGAATGTAACTTTTGTTAAAAAAAAACTCCCTCTTCTCGCTACACACATTCTTCCCCAATCCCAGAAAACCAGAAGAGAACCCTAATTCAGATCCAGCGCCATTGTTAACAATTGAAGTATTCTTTTCAGTCAGTTCCCGAACTCTTAAATCTACTATCAGGTTTGTACGTGTTTCTCAATCGTTAAAAAACATGATTATTTGTGGTTTTGATAAAATAAAGCTATCTGCTTTAGAACCTCATAAACATTGGATGGTTCACAGCTTATAGAACTTCACATAAGATTCCTAACTGCAATTTATCATCAAAGCACTGTTAACTTAGATGATTGATATCATACGAGGATTGGTATTATGTGGTCTTATATATAGCAGCATGTAAAAAAAAAGTTATTTACATAAAGCCTTTTGTCCAGGGATTTTTTAAGGTTGTAGAGGTGGTTTTTGCCTTTTTGGATTCACCATTTGGAAATTCATTATCGTATTATCAACAACAACAATACCTAATCTCATATGAGAAAATTCATTTTCGGAATGTATAGGGGTTAAATAATCAGTTTCGTATTAAATACAAACTGATCAGGAGGTCAGAGTTTCCCAGCCGATTTATAACTTTGAGAGATACAGCAAAACTAACATATATGGTTTGTTTACGGTTTGAAAACACGACCTTCCTGTATCTTCAAGGATGTTTCTATGGTCGTTTTCAAGAGCTAATATTCAAACAATCTAATTAATGTTAGGCTAGTTTTTTAAGCAAAATCTACCTTAATGCACCACATGCAACAATGATAATAACTTAATGTGACTACTCCTAATTTTATGCACATTATTTCGGATCACGTAAATCTTATCTCACGGACTCAATAAACGAAACTGTGAGTCATGTGATATCACATACATGAGTGATTGAGTATACACCTCGCCTACACAAGTGGGTCCCACTTCCATGCCCCTACCACGTGACAAATGTTCCCTTGTAACTTTTTTGGTAGGGTCTCAAATTAACTTCTTCAAGAACCAAAGCAGTCAATGGTTACAACTTACAGAGGACTAAACTCTATTAGAGGGTAATTTCGTCATTTTAACTGTATTAACCTAACATAGTGCTTACATGGCAATGCTAAGTAATTGACACGTGTATTTTAATGACTTTATCTATTAAAAAATGGAAAAGAATTTACCTTTTTCTCGAGGGATTAGGGCCTTTTTACAATTCCCTCCAACCCCGGCTGAAAATGTTCTTCAGCCGGTTGCCGGAAAGTCTCTGGAGCGCTTTCTTAGCTCCAGCGACGTTCATCTCGTTCAGCTTTTGTAAATAGCCTTGTGCACCGGCATCTACTAAACGTTTCCGGCAACCGTTACTTCCCCCGGACATCAATGCATGCACAATCGCCACGGGAATCTTCTTCGGCACGGATTCGTTAACCGGATCCAACATCTGAACTAATCTCATCATATTCTTTTCGTCCTTCACAAATTCCTTTCGGTTCGGTTTCACGGACAACAAAGCCACCAATACTTTTAAAGAAGCCTCTTGTAACCCTAATGGTTTCGTAAACTCGATTAGTTTCATTAGGGATCCCATACATCCGGATATTAAACGTTTATTAGTGTCACTAATCGATAAATTAGCCAAAATCGAGACGGATATTTGCTGTAAAGTAAAGTTTCCTTGTTTTATAATTCCGGATAATTGCGATATAAAATTCGTCGACGATGACAACAAACGATTAACCGAATCTGTTAGTGATAACGCGTGAATAGCATCCAACACATGTTCTAAAGTATCAGGATTCGAAGATTGATGCAACAACATCAAAAGCTTCTGCAACCCTTTCTGTTCCATAATCACAGCCCGAAAATAGTCGCTCAAACTCGCTAAAATCGCGATACAATTCGCGGCCTTTTCCTTCGCAGAAGCCGAACCCGAAACAAGCATCTCAACAATAACAGGAACCCCACACTCCTCACCCAACGAAACACGAACATCCTCACTATTCGCAACGTTCCTTATCGCACCAATCGCGTGCGACTGGGCAGCCAAAGAACCCGACTTACAAACCTCCAAAAGCACCGAAACACCCCCGTAGGCCGAAACGGCCCACGCGTTATCAGGATCAGCGGTAATGGCTTCGATAGCCATTACCGCTTTTTCCTTTAGTTGAACCGATCCAGATTCAACTATCCTCAACAACGGGCCTAACCCGCCTTGCTCAAACACAATCTTGCGAGACACATCATTATTACAAAGCATAGATATAACAGTAACAGACTGCTCCCTATGCACATTCACATCAAACAGGTTTATCAAGTACCCAATACTCCCTTCTTTCGCAACAACACTAGCCGCTTTCTCATCGTTTAAAAGCAGCTCAATCAAAGACTCCAAAGCCTTTTTCTTAAACTCAACTCCACCGATCTGTAACCTCGTAAACAAGTCTCGGATAAAAAAACACAAATCCTCCTTGTTCGAACCTGGGACAGGCTGTGACAGGACCAAAGCATTGTCATAACGTAAGACACCCGACCTTAGTAGCAAATCTAGGTCGTGTATCTGTTTTGACAACCACCCAGTTGCCATATCGAGGTCACTTTGCATTAAAAGCTTCCCGGTGACTAATCCGCGGTTTGTGCATTGGGTGCATAAGATATTGACACGTTGTAAAGTTGTCAAAATATTGGGAAGGAGATGTGACAAAAGCTCGTTATCAGACCAGTGAGACGAGTAGGTTAGTTCAGATACAAGCGATTTGAGAGATGCTAGTTTGGTACGAAGTGTTTGCCATCTAGATGGGAATAAAGTGATGGATAGAGTCGATGGAAGGAGGGTGTTGAGGAGGGCAACTGTTTGGTTTAAGGTTTCGGCGGGTGTTTGTGTTTCCATTTTTTTTTTTACTTTTTTTTTCTGTGGTTTTTGGGAAGAGAGGGAAAGATGAAATGAAGGGAGGGAATGGAAATGGAATTATTGGCGTGGAGTGGAAGGGAAAGGGAACATGAGAATGGTGTAAAGTGAAGGTATCGAGATAAATGTGGGGTTTTAGGAAAGGGGGTAGGGGGTAGGGTGGGTGGTGGGGTAGGGGTATGGAGGTGTTTATTGTGACGGTGAATGCGTGAATAATGAACAATGAGTTAAACACGTAAAACCTAATAAGTGTAAGAAGCGTGTGGGCTAGTGTGAGAGTTTTCTTTTGGGTTGAATTAGTTTTTATGGACTACTTTGTGTTGGGCCTCTGGCCCTCTTTTTGGATAATAGACATCACTTAATGAAAATTATCTACATACTGAGGCATTTTGTTGAGAACAAAACTCTTAGACTGAATTGTTTTGGGCCTCTGGCCCTCTTAGACTGATTTGTGATAACATAAACTGAACTTGTATTAGTATATATGTTGGTTAAGATAATCGGTTTCGGCTATACGTAAATAAAGAACTTTTTGATAGCTTTTGATCAATATTAGGTACTAGTAAAGTAGTCTAAACTTGGTTCTTTTAAGATCTTGTATACTTTTGTTTGAATGACTTTGAATATGTATATACTCGTATCAGTTTGCATTATCACTCAAAACTTTGAGTTCATGGTTCAAGAGGGTTATGGTTCAATATAAGTTATCCATAAAAAGCTGAATGTTTTATTATTTCCTTCCATATCTCTATCCATGATGTTCCACTTCCAATCTAATGTTTCTGATATGCATGACTAAGATTGTACACTTGTACATGCCCTCCCAATCGACAAAGCAACGTATATTCATGTACATCTTTTCTCCATTATTCAATCTTCATCTCGTCTTTGGATCTCAATCGATGTTCTAAGAATCATTTCTGATGGCAGTGCTGCTTGATATCAGATACTTATGGTCTGATTCTTTTTTAGTTTCTTTTCTCAGGTTGGATCTTAGTTAGTCCCCTCTTGTATTTTTGTTGGTTACTAAACGCTATCTTGTGTGCGGAGTAAACATATTTTTTGTTCTAGTCGATTCTCTATGTTGGAGTGCCCTCTCTTGTTACATTTCCTTCCACTAGCTAGCTCCTATTTTCGATGAGGTCTTCAATAAAATTGTTGGTCCCAAAAAAAAATCAAATCCAGCTAATGGGTATATTATATCAGTATATGTATATAAGTATGTAGGACAAGCTACTCATGTACTCCGTAAATAAGAAACAAAACTAGAGAGGTTGTTTGTTAAATGCAAAGATATAGTGACAAAGTCAAAGAATTCGAACCAACTTAACATTAATTTTTAGAATTTATCAAGGCTGTAATAAACACATTATTATTTTGTTTATAGCCCTAAAGTTAGAGAGGCCAGAATTAGGCAGCGATCACGAAGGGCACAATCACTTTATCATTAATGAAAGGATTAGAGAAGTGTCCCGTTGATTTAAACAACCAACAAAGAAGTTTAGTCATGAGTCACTCTGACGATAAGTTTTTCAAAATCTACTAGATATATATTGAGGCAAACAAAAAATAGTCAGAAACAGTCACTGTGTGATTAGGTCACGTACATCTTAATAAAGGTTTTGTCAACTTCAAGTAACTTTTTTNATAAAACCATCTACTCACCCGTTGATGATATGTTGGTTTAGTAGCAAAATGTGCATAAATTACTATTTAGCTATAGTTTCATGAATAAGGATCAAATGAGAAGAATCTTTAAAATAAGAAGGATGAGAAATAACTATAACTACACATTTGAGATGCATCGATTTGAATTAGATGCATCGTAATATATTTTCTAGCTAAAAATTAAATGCAAATAAATATAGTGGATGCATTTAATCAATTAGACGAATCCTATGTATTTTTCTTCCTCTGCGGGTCAAATTTGTTGCTAGTGCTAATTTGCATCGTTTTCACTTCAAAATCACTTTCGAAACTAATTGTGATGTATATAAATGAATAGAGATGCATCTAATTCAAGTCGATGCATCTCAAATATGCGGTTATAGTTATTTCTCATTCTTCTCATTTTAATATTTCTTCTCACTGGATCCTTACCCATAGTTTCATATCATAACTACAAGGTTTTGACACGCGCGTTGTTACAGATTAAAAGAATTTTATACTATAAAAACGTAAATAATCAGAGTTTGGTACGTTTTGAAGTCTTGTTTAGTAATAAGTATAACATATATATAAATATATAGTTGAAAGTTAAGATTGTGCAAGAGTATATGGTTAAAAGTGAAAATTTTAATTTAAATAGTAAAATGATTTAGGTTTTACAAAAACTATTTAATCCAATTATACATCTTTTATATAATAAAACAAAACCCCAAGTGGGGACTTTCTCATTTCAAAAAACTCAACCTTCCCTTATTTAGTAATTTTTTTTTAAAAAGTTATTTTTAAAAAATATCTTAAAAAATAATTAATACTAATTATTTCCTTATTTGTCAAAATAATTAAGAAAAAACGTTTTTTAATCACATAGGTAAATAAAGCCAAAAAAACAGATGGGCCTCAATGCTATTTTTTAGAATAGAAGCAAAAAATGTAACTTTTGTTAAAAAAAACTCCCTCTTCTCGCTACACACATTCTTCCCCAATCCCAGAAAACCAGAAGAGAACCCTAATTCAGATCCAGCGCCATTGTTAACAATTGAAGTATTCTTTTCAGTCAGTTCCCGAACTCTTAAATCTACTATCAGGTTTGTACGTGTTTCTCAATCGTTAAAAAACATGATTATTTGTGGTTTTGATAAAATAAAGCTATCTGCTTTAGAACCTCATAAACATTGGATGGTTCACAGCTTATAGAACTTCACATAAGATTCCTAACTGCAATTTATCATCAAAGCACTGTTAACTTAGATGATTGATATCATACGAGGATTGGTATTATGTGGTCTTATATATAGCAGCATGTTGAATGGTTAAGTGATTATTTAAGTTTAAGTTATTTGAGGTTGCTTTTATTCAAAACAATGCAATAGGCAGATGAAAAGTTTTCCTATAGTGTTTGGTAACTAGGATTGCTTTTATGGTTTATATAGCAATGTAATAGGCTGATAAGCACAGCAATCACAAACACCGTACCCTATTTAAGTGGTTTGATTGTTTGGATTAAATTGCTTATCTTCTTCACCAATCAGTGACCCAAATCCACATCCACATATTTTATATGTAAGGGTCGACTAGCCAACTAAATATCCAGAGTCTTCGTACATATTTTTTAGTATCTTGAGCTGTTAGAGATTTTTAATAAACTAGGTGTGTAGGAGCTAGGAGCCAACAATCGATCCACTACTGTAAACGGACGAAAGTTTAAAAATATCGTCGGGGCACATGATTAGCTAATAACCACAATGTTATCTTATAGTAATAAATATTGAACTTTTTTTGTATTAGTAAAAACGGCTGAAAAACCTAATAAATGAGTATTGGTTAACGGTAGTTTTTGTTTCAGTTTGACTATGGTTGTTATTTGATTATGCAGATAAAAAACCTAATTACTTGGGGGAAAAAGAAAGTTACTTATTTACCCCTCTTTACTCTATTTCACAAGGTTTAAACATGTGTATCGAGTCACCAATGCCAGTGTGCAGAAGCAACAGGTTGTTCGCTAGACATCCATTACACACTCACTCGGTAAATCCACAAAAGAAATTGCAGGCGTCAAGATTAAGACCACTTATCACAACCACTAGGTAATGATCTAATATCAAGAACATTGTACCTCCATTTAGTATTTTAGCATGGTGCATGGTGCTTCCGGAACTAGGTGGCTGGGATGAGTACTCATTAGTATACCAAAAGAAAAATGCATAAAACTATTAAATAAATGAAGCTTTATAAACAAAAATAATTAAAAAAAAAAAAATTAAGTGATGTGTATATGATGACAAAGATTTGGCCTAAGAAAGGAAGGATGGTGATTAATAGTGTTATCTGGTACAGTGGTACTTTTTTCTATTTGAATAAGCATAATGGATTTTTGTTTCCAAAATATGGTTGATGGAGGTCTTGGGTGGTTTTTTCGGAGGCATTGGTAGACGTCTCGGAAAACTTTGGAGTCATTTGTAGTTGAAGTCAATATGGACAAATGGTACAAGTTGAAGGTTTGTTGTGTCTGTAGTTATTCTAAGGCGATGTGTCTATAGTGAGTAGATGTTGAGAGTGAGTCTCAAAGTTAGCTTTAGAATAGATAAGTATCGTAAAGATCTCTAAAGTTGGTGACAAGATGATACAGGAGGTCCAAAATAGGATTATGGAATGGTGGTTGTGGTTGGGCCAAAATGTGAATGTTGTTGAGGTCCTTTTTTTATCTGGTCGTGGCACATGTGATGCCTATTTAAGAGGTTGCAAAACGACGGCCAGACGGCTTGGGTAACATCTGGGGGTTAAAATGGGTAGTTTTTGGTGTGGGTTGGCTAACCTGAGATACCTCTGGTTTATTGATTTGTAAATCACACATGATCAATTATTTGCCTGTCACAACTTAATGGGGTGTTTGGCTATGCTTTTTGAATAGAGTCTATTATGTTATGGAAACACACCATGTGTCTGAGACGTTTTCTATTTTTTTGAAGTTTGTTTCATATTCTTGGACTATAATGTAAACTTTAGTAAAAAAAAATACAGACTTTCTAATACAATACGAGTTTGTATTGTAGTACAATTCTTAAATGCCCACAATCAAACCGATTTTACACCTTATATATACTCTATTCATAAGCCATTTTTTTTATTCCATTGGATTCATCATAACTATCAATAAAATTCTGCAGTTGCTCATTCAATAAAAGTCAACAAATCTCCAGGTTTTCTTTTTCTTTTTGTAGGTATGACAATCACAATTACTCACTTAGCATTCATGTTGCAGAGTTTGCAAACTTTCCTGAAAGTGTCGTTTCCGAAACTCCCTTGGTAGGTATAGTTTTAAATTTGTTTTGTAACTTTGTTCAGTTGTTGACGTGACATATGTCTACATATTTGTTGATTAACAAGAATTTATATGATAGTTGCAGTAAGTAATGAAAATTGAGATGCAATCCCAGTTGAATTTGATGCCTCAAAGCAGAAAAACAAAATCATGATACAGATATTATATCTAGAAATACTCCAACTTAAGGTAAATATTGGATTCAAGGACTATGGCCCGAGTAGCTGTCTAAAAGAAATATAAAATAGTTGCAGCCAGGGGGAGTGACTCCAAAGGTGATTGTGTACCATGCTGATCAACACTAACGGGGTGTTTGGTTTTACATAATGAAGAGAACAAACATCCCTATGCTAATACCCTTTTATTTATACACTTTCTATGTCTTATTAGTAGTAAATTTGTGTTCGAAAAAACTATCCCAAGCACTATTTATGGCCTTATTGCTGCAATTAAAGTTCAAGTAGCATTACAGAGAGGATTTTCACATGTAATATCAACACGTGGATGGTTGTTTTACCTCAGATTATTGCCAGAGTACATTCTAATAATCATGTCGTGACAAAGTCACTTCTGCTCTGAATAAGACAAGGACATCGACAAGTCTGGTTTTATCTTTATACTATATCCTTTACAGCGACATATGGTTATGTTATAACTTGACATACATCACATGCATACAACAAGCGTTTGTCTCATATTTGTTGCAGCAAAGGCGACATACCCATACTCAAAATTTGTGCAGAGTGACCTTATTCCATATTATCTTGATTTGGTTTTCGTGTCTGTAATGTGAAGTTTCTAAGTTTTCTACTTACAATGATGATGTATTATTGCTGCAGGATATCATTCGTCTTTCAAGGCTGTTTCGGCTCCTTCAATGACCCATAGCAAAACTCATTTAGACACTCAGGGCCCCAAAAAGAAAAGAAGGGTATGCTTCCAGTGAAGGTGGTGCACCTCTGCGAAAGATAACAGATAAGCAGGTACAATATATGACGAGTTTGAAATTTTGGCTATTGTACATGTATGTTACAGATAAATCAATCTCCTAGACAGCCACGAGCTTAAACGTTGTTTCCAAAATACATGTGTAAACCAGCTTCAAAAAATTAGAATTCGAGTCGTCATAATGACTACCCTTTAATGCAATAACACCTTTCTATAATGGCCTTCAACATAATTTGATTTTGTATATCAGTGTGGTACCTGTTTATTAACGTACCAGATGTGCAGTTTTTGATAAGCAATCCCAGACATTCTCTTAATCAAGTGTTTTATTTAGGTATTAGGTTTTTAATTCTTAATAGTTTCTTTATAGGACTTTGAAGGATTTTGATCTCTTACAACATGAATAAGTTGTACCTTATTTGAATTAAGTAAAACTGATAAAAAGGTGTTAGGGAATACTTTATTTTCCTTCTTGCTACTTGTGTACCAAGTAACAAGGGGGTGTTTGCCGTTTGGGATTACTTATTCTTTATATTTTTCTGCTTATATATTTATTTTTTAACAAAAGTTACAACAACCTTATAACATAGCAAGGGGTTTGGGAAAACTTTCTATTTTAATTAATTTATTTGGCGTGGTTTAATCTTATGATGTCTTTATTACAGGTGGTGGTGGCAAAGATAACGTCTTCCGAAAGCACGGGTACGAGAGTTAGGACTTGAGACCTTCCATGAGAGCTTGAAAGGATCACTTTTAACACAAATTCCAAACAGTCCTTTATATAGAAGCTTTGGTTCAATTATACGATGTAGCATTTAAGTTTTGCACCATCCTATTTGTTTGAATTTCTATGTTGACAACCATGATGTTTGAACTTGAACCGAACTGATGTAGACTTTGAACTGATGTAGGCTTCGATCATATTTGCTTCTTATTTTGTCCCAGAAGTATTTTGTGCAATGAGATTCTTCCAAACACTTTGCAAAAGCGCATAATTATTCATTTACTTTGTGTACAAGAATTGCAATCTGTTTTGGACTATCACACATGGTAAAATTCGGACAGAATGGATTCGCACTTGAACATTATTTAATTTATTGACGCTATATTTTGTCATGCTTTTTTTGAGAGCTTAAACACAAACAACATTCATGAAAAGATAAACATTGATAATTATGTTAGATTCATATCAGAGTAACAAGATAATGCTCACTTTCTCCTAAACAAACTTAATAATGATCAGACTTTCTCCTAGACAAACTTATCGTTTCTCGCAATACTTATATAAACTTATCAACAGTTATAAGTTGCAACTTTGCAACAGGGCTCAAACTTTCGAAACAATAGGTACCAAATTAGAACACTCATGAAACTTTGTTACTATTGGGTGACATATTCCCAAATCCCAATTAAAAAAATATAAGTATGGATTTATAGCAAAAAAATGTGTTAAATATAGCTTTCGTCAATTTCATTTAAAATTCAAAAGATGATAAATCTACAACATATACATTACTGTTCTTTATTGTCTAATTATAAAAGATTATAATAGCTGAACTTACAAAAGTGACATGGTAACAAAACCATTAATATTCAACATAAGATTAAAAAAATAAATTTATCTAAATTATCGATAAACAAACACAACATGCGATAGTAAAACTTTGTAGATAAAGATGACCCATGTCTATGAAAGTACTATATATGAGCTTTTATCACGTACATCAAACAGAGTTATTAGAAAAAAAAAAGGTTTTTAATTAATAAAAATACATTATTGAAAATTTTAGAAAAAACCCCGCGCGTGCGCGGGCATTATAACTAGTTTATAAGATATAGTCATATATCAATACGTTCTAGGGTTTCATAAACACTTATATTTCAAATACAATTTTAACTAGTTTTACTTATAGTATGAATCTCGTACATGCACAAGAATTATAACTAGTTTTACATGTAACATGATCCGATCCGATGATCATATAAAACATATCCGCATCCTGCTCTAAGTACCAATTATGACAAAAGCCTAAAAGGTATTAGATAAGTTAATTTTGGACCCAATATGAACATTTAGGCCATAGGGTTGCTCAGGCAACAAACTAACGATAGATCAATAAATTCATGATCGCATATGAGCTTTTGGGATGTAGGTTCTTAAAGCAACACGTATCCTAAGTTCCAAACCTACCATATCCTTACTCCCTAGCGTCATGTCGGCATTAGAAGTTAATAGTTGATTAATCAGCCATCTTACTAAGAACATTATAAAGATCCACTGCCTTTTGATTTCTTTCTCATATTTCGGATCCAATCGAAACAATTGAGAAGTAAGAAAACATTATAGAGGCAAAACATCTATATATGTCATAAAACATGAATAATGAAACATCTATAAAGCGATGAATAACATTTTGTCTTGAAACCCTANTTATTAGAAAAAAAAAAAAAAAAAAAAAAAATTAATTAATAAAAATACATTATTGAAAATTTTAGAAAAAACCCCGCGCGTGCGCGGGCATTATAACTGGTTTATAATGTAAATATATACAACTCAGTATATTATATGTTAATAGTGCTTTGCAAAACAATATATGTCAAATAGTGTTTAAAAGAGTGATGATTTCACAAACAAGTGACAAAGTCAACTAGTACTATGCAATTGCAAGTGACCTAGTGTACATACACTTTCACTAACATAAAATTTAGACCCATTATTCTATATTCTTGTACTCTTATTTGTTTAACTCAACTTAATTGTTTATTAAGATTAATTATAGCATCCATTTGAAAGAGATTATAGTTTAGTATACGTAGTTATCTATAAAGTACTAGTATTAATTAATGTATTTGATATAGATTGAAACACCACTATGCTTTCTAGATATCAAATTTGATAATCAAAATTTGAACGATGTTGGGTAGAGAGGCAGGATATGTTTACTCAGAAGAGATAGACGAAGCAAAAAAAGGTACTGATATGGAATTGAGAAGTAGTTTTTGATGTTGATTAATTTCCATTTCAAATCTTCAAAGATCGGTGAGGAAATCCTTACACCGTGCAACATTTTTTGATGTCCACTGACTCATAATCAATGACCTAGCCTCAAACAATAAGCATATCTCTAGTGATCTCTAGTCACGAGTTGTAATGAACACATGACTTATCTTTCGAAAAATACTTATTAATCGGTGACGTGAACGTTTGCGATAAAGGATTGATCATTGATACCACTATAGTTTAATTTAAACGAACAATATTTCGATGCGCATAAAGAGGTATTCAAACGTTTACTAAAAGAAAAGGTTTCAAGAGCTTGTTTGTGCGGTTATATTTTAACGTTTTCCATGAACCCATTTTTCAGCTAATATTTTCATGAAATATGGTTGTTTCTCAGCAGCCTTAGAATTATCTTTATTATCATATCATTTTCTCCTAAGAACAATTGATGACGTAGACCACAAACTATTTGTTCTATCTTTTTTCTATAAAAACAAGGATACGCCGTAACGTAGCACTTATGGCCATCTCCAACTATATCTTTTACTCCCTCCGTCCCAAAATTATTGTCCCCTTTTGATTTTTTCGGTTTTTACTTTTAAACTTTGACCTTAAATATTTTTGTTTATATTACATAATAGTTGATACGAAATATATGAACGGATTGAGTTTTACATATATTTTCATTTGGTATAAGTTTTATCAAAAATTGTATAACACAAACAAAAATATTTATAGTCAAAGTTGAGAAAGAAAGACCAAAAAAGTCAATAGGGGACAATAAATTTAGGACGGGGGGATATATATAATAAAACAAAACCCCTGTCAGAAATTTTTCATTTCAAAAAAATTTGAACCATACCTTATTTAGTAATAATTTTATTTAAAAAAAAGATTATTTTCTTATTAAGTAACATTTTATATTTATCCATAACACAAGTAGAAGATAAATACAAAAAATATAGATAAGATATTTTTTTTAAAAAAAATATTTTCTTATTAGGTAACATTTTATATTTATCCACAACACAAGTAGAAGATAAATACAAAAAATATAGATAAGATGCAACTAACAATAGGATTAAATTTTTTAAATAATTATTTCAAAAAATAAATAAATAAAAAAAAAAAAAAAAAAAAAAAAAAGAAAAACGCGCGTGCCCGGGCGTTATAACTAGTACTTCATAAATAGTCAAATTTAAAGGATGAAAAAGCATTTTTAATTAGCATTCATCCTCCAAAACGATTTAATCTCCAACCATATCCTTAAAACCGTAAATTCAAACATATTTATATTGAATTAATCAAAAATCTCAACTAATGGTCTAATAGTAATAAAAAAAAATTAAAAACGTTGTAAAATATATTTATAGGATAAATATTGATCCTTTAAATATCGAGAATTTAGAATGATTCTAAATTTTCTTAAAATTTAAGCATGGTTTAAGATGAGTTTTAATAATTTATTTTTCAAATATAAAGAAATTAATGGTTTGAATACCCAAGTTGAAGATGACCTGAAACCTATTAGTCGTAATATTTCATTATGGACTTGTGATAGATACTATTTAGGCTCAAGCCCGCTTCTAGACTATTCTATGTAATTGTATATTATCTACCAGTTTTATCATAATGCTATGGTATCACCCTAAGCGATCTATAAACCAAACCCTACACTTCGACCTTTTCCTTCTCATCTGTTTTACCTCATTTGTGTCGATCATTGGTTTGTTTTGATAACCAGTCGACGTGATCCCCGGTTAAGACGATCGTCGGTTTTGTGTTGATAGCCAGCCACCTCTTGTTACAGGTTGTTGTCGATCGTTGGTTTGTTGTGGTAACCAATCGACTTGTGATCTGTTGTTCGTGGTTGTTCCCTTTTTTTTAGTTGACACAAACCCTAATATTTACTAAACCCTAATCCTAAGTTGTCAACTGTTCACATCATGCTTTCTAAACTCTAGTATTTACCGAACCCTAAACTATTTATCATGACCGGTGCTCCGTCTCAACCCGTGATTTTGCTTTCAGACAAACTCATGACCATTACTAATCTCATAAACTTTGTCCCGGGTTGCCTATGAATAATGATGATGTGGTTACTTTTGCTCTTGAGGGATTACCCGATAAGTATGGCAATATCTCCACTATTATTGCTCATCGGGAACCCTTCCCGGATCTCAAAACGGTTCGTTCTATGCTCATTACTGAACAGATGTGGTTAAAAGTCACAGGCTCAAACTGCGTCTACTGATTCTACATCCTCTTCACCTATGGTTTTGTTAGCTAAATCCGGTACTAATACTCGTCGTTCTAATGTTACCCCGAAAAAGGTAAATAAGACTTGTTTCAATTTTAATAAGGGTTTTTGTCGGGTTGGTAAGCATTGTAAGTTTATACATAATGGGGTACATGGTAATCCTTCGCTTTGGTCCACTGGTAACAGAATAAATGGTAATATGACACCACAACAAATGATGGACTTGATACAAACACAACAAACTCTTTTGACCAAATTAGGATGTGGTAGGTCTGTTGGTACGGGAAACTTAAGTTCACAAGGTGGGAATGTGCAAATTGGTCAACCAGTGGCATTACATACTCTTAGTGGTTTTGTTTCGTCCTGTAATGGGTTGCGCAGTCCACCAGGTTTCTCAACCAGCCCAATTGGTTCCATCGGGCTTAGAGGTTCACAACAATTTGGCCCAACATCATTTGTCACTCAGCCGGCCCACTTGGTTCCATCGGGCTAACAGATTCACCATCCGTCCCCTTATTTATTTTTCACAGCCCATTAACCCGGGTATGTTGGTTTAGTCAGGTACGACGGGGCAGTCGGGTCAACTGGGTCAAAAGGTAACTTTGGGGCAGTCAGGTTAACTTTCGGGTCAAATTTCGGGGCAAGAGACTATATTGCCAAATGCTTTTCATGCTTTGACACTTCAGGATCCTCCATCGGGAAATTGAAACATGGATACAGGTGTGAGCTCTAATCTTAATGATTCTATTTGTAGTCTTAGTGATGTTTTTAATATGTGCATTTATCCATCTGTCTCGGTTGGTGACGATTATTCTATACCCGTCACCAACTCTGGCATAGCATTTTGCTTACACCTCATCGACCCCTTTATTTTAAAAATGTTCTTATTACTCCCAATATTGTCAAGAATTTAATTTATGTTCGTCAATTTATTCGTGATAATCATTGTGTTGTTAAATTTGACGTTTTTGGTTTTTCTGTTAAGGATTTCATGACCCGTCGGGTGCTTCTCCGCTGTGATAGCACTGNGAAAAAAACAAAGCACTAATATCTATGAAACATCATTCCATGTTGACTAACACCTATTTCCTGCATTTGATTTTCGGTCTTTGCATGCAAACAAAACATATTACTACAATCGTATTTCGCAAGCATAACATTCTTGGCCTTTATTATCACTTTTATTCACTACAATATTTTACACAAACATATGACATAAACATAGCGGCCATCCTTATCAAACAGCTTAAACATCAACTGATCCCTTAAGTTCCTGACCAAACACATCTTTGCTACGAGAGTTTAGGTCAAATTCATCCAGCAATGTTGTCAAGTGCACGAACTTTTGATCATCTTTCACTTGAATCTCTTTTAAATGCTCTACCATCTTTTGCGCATACATGTCCTCAACATTTTCCAACTCTTGAATAAAACGACCTCTTTCACTGATGAGATTGCCCAATTTTACAGACATCTCGCTCATCTCCCTTGCCATTTCAATGTCTTGCATTGAACTTTGTTGGCAATAAAAAGCTAGCATTTCTGGCCATTTGCTTGAGTTCGCATCGCATTTTAGCTTTGCACATCTAGGATACTTAGGCATTGTAGATTTTTGTGTAAAGCATCACATATACATAAAATCTTATAAATAGGCATCCCTTACTCTATACTTTAAACCTAATCCGTAAAACAAACTGCCGCGTGTCCACATCACATTCTTTATCAAAACAAAAGAACAAGAAACCCGTGCCTACAATTATTGATGTAAGCAAAAAAATGACATCTAATAGACAGAAAGAAAAAAACAGGTTTTATTGATAAATTAAATATGTAACAACAGTGTCTTTGCAGCTACTTTAGGTTCAAACCACACATTGGTCCTGCATTTTTTCTTCATGCACATGTACATTACCCCACAACAATCACATGCCTACAGTTAAGAAACTCATTAATTGTTTGCTGGTAAAATATGCTTAAAAAAAAACAAAAACAAAAAAATTCTCTTTTAGTGATCAAATTTTATTCATATTCTGTTTCTTCGTTACTCTCATTTCCATTTGATTACTCACTAATGATCATTTAATTTTCATGTATGCAGCAACGATGGAAGAATCTGCAAAGGAGCAACCAAAATCCAAGGCTGTTCAAAAGAAGCAATCAAAATGAACATGAAATCACTGGCACACTCACAACGATCACCCTTTTGTGGCAGGCTATATCATTGTAAATAGTAGAACGGTTTACTGCCGTCATAAGATTAAAACCAAACCTATCATGATCTGTACTTAAACTATGAGATCGCCTGTGAGCATCTCCTATGTTTTGTGCAATATTTGGCTGTACCATGCTAAATATGTATCAAAACATACATCTCTTTTTGGTATGGTTTATGCAATATCCTATTCCTTTTGTAAAACATTAGCAAACTATGAAGCAGACATTGCTTACAGATACCAATCCTTAGTGTATTCATTGATGACTAAATCGAAAAAAACATACTGAAAACATGCATATGCAAACATCCCGCGGCAACGCGCGGGTTTCAAACCTCGTTAACAATCTAATTAGGACCTTACTATTTCAAGCACACCTTCATCCTAATTTTTGGGCTGAAGCACTCAATATGGTCATGTATTTGTTAAACATGTTACCATCAAGTGCCATTGATAATGAAATACCACATACCCGTTTACTTGGCACAACTCCCGATTATACTCTTTTACGCACGTTTGGTTGCTTATGCTACCCTATCTAGATATCATTTATAAACTTCAACCACGTGTTACACCATCTATTTTTCTGGGACACGCATAATCATCGCGGGTATCGTTGCCTTGACTTGAACATCAATAAAATCATCCTTTCTCGCCATGTTACTTTTGAGGAGACGATTTTCCCACTTGGCTCTGTGACACCCACCTCGCCTCCTTCCTACACATTTTTAGATGAGCCGACCAATGTCATTTCTTATATTATTCGCTCGACACCCATTACACCTACTACACCTCATACACAAAATACTACCCATGTTGATCATCTTTCACCATTTTGTCTGCATTGCATCAGAGATTACATGACCATATTTTGTTATGTCACGCATACTTAAAATTGTGATATTTTAATTGTTAATTTATTATAATTAGAAATGTGGATATCACATGAGCAAGAGTGAGCCTTATTATTATTATTATTATTATTATTATTATTATTTTTGTAATTAAATCCTAATCGACTCTTGTAGTTTCTAATCGATACTAAAAAATTAAAATACAATGTGAGGTAGGGTCTTTGATATAAGATACAAGAAATATAACAAAAAGAAACAATATCCCGCAAAGTATGTCGTGTTATCGTCTTTTCGTGTGAATCAAAATCAACATCTTGTTATAATATTTATAAAAAAAATAAACAGATCTTGTATGATACACCTTGTAACAGCTAAAAACAAAGTATTTATGTTTGATTGACACCTAATAAAGAAAATTTCCCCATAAAAAGGAAGAGGAAGGGTTTGGAATTTTTGGAATAAGTCCAAAATACAAAGATACAACTTCCTTCCACGTTCTATGTTTGATTCTAGTTAACTCTTTTTTCCTTAAGTCACTTTCTTCTTTTTTTCTCCTTTCTTTCCCTTCATAATTATTTCATCATTATTAGTATTTGATTTTTTTTCTTGCTAGTTGTTTTCTTTTGATGTTGATTTTACTATGTAATAAGAATAACTATATGGAGGTGTTTGTCAACATTTTGACGTCTAAGGCGAGAATCATATGACATTGTGTTGTTACTAGATCTAACGCGTAGAGTATACAATATATGGATTTTGTTATTTGTAGCCCGAAAGGCTATGGTTGAGAGAAGTTAAATTCAAAAGATGAATAGTTGTTTAGAAGATAGAAACAATTTATGCATGACATTCTTAAACATAGCCTTAAAGGCTACCTTTAGCATTTTCCATAATATATTAGTCTCTAACTTTCTCTAACTAAAATGATTTGATCCTCTTCAATCCGCCAACTAGAGAGATATTTTGTACGTAACAGTACAGTTTCCTTTCATAATTCAAAAAATATCTATAAAGTGTCTTTACAGACGTGCTTAAATTAAGTGGATGTCTTAGTCATGGTAATGTGTGCCCATAAACTAAGCAACATGATGAAAGTGTAGTTGTGCCATAATGTTATCCTATTTTCAGTTATCATTAGGTACCAATTGTTTTTACAATCATTTCGTTTGGGGGACATGAAACTATTGGATACATTTTTGTCTTGCCAATCTTATCTAAGTATTACTCCTTAGTAAAGAAAACAGTGTAACACAACATACCATTCTGTTTCGAGAGTATTATGCAAGATGTTAATGGGGCTACATTTTTTCATGGCGGTCGAAATAAGAGTTGAACGCAATGGGTTTAGTCAATCACGCTGAAATATATAGAAAAGTTTTCAGTACGAAAATGAAAGGTTAAGGGGCTGAACTAATAGTAGCACTAGTTAATTTTGCGAACCTGTTTTGACAATTCTTGAAACTCAATGAAAATATAAAGAACTTTATATTGTTAAAATGATATAGAAAGACCATCAGTAAGAGCATGAGGTATGATGGCATCTGGCATGCCGTTGTGAATGTCGTTTTGTCAAATCAGCGCCACCTCAGTATTTTACATTTCATATTCACACATAAAAAATACCCCATCTGCAGTGGCTCAAGCCGTTTGCATGCCATTTGCTAGTTTTTAAGTCCCACCATATATTCAATTTAAACATAAACTCAACAACACAACCTAATTAATTAAAAATAAAAAATAAAAAAAATAGTAATGGCGCATAATGAATTTACTCACTTTAATGACACAAGGTGAGAGTAGCGTGATAACATGCAAATGACAACACCATTTCCCTTTGGCACATAAGAATGGCGAGCTCAAAGTTTAAACATACACTTCCAACTAAGTTGGTTAGTATAATGATTGAAGTTAGAGAGAATACACATGCACTAGAAATAGGTTTGAATTTTAAAAGGATAATAAATTGAATGTTCAAAGAATTCAACAAAACGAATGGATTACGTGAACAATATACATAATTACTCCGATATATCTTAATATTTGTTCATACTAAATTATACGTATGAGCATAGCAGCCAAACTGTACATCAAAAAATGTGGATACGTTTTCTATTGTAGTGGTTAAAAAGGAGCATGCTAGATAGTTTCCTACCCACAAACAAAATTAATTTATGTAAGAGTAAATTGCATAAATCGTCCCTAAAATTTGACCAAATTGCATGTTTCGTTCAAACATTACGAAAGTGCAAGTATCGTGCGTACAGGGACGATACTTGCACCAAAGGTTTCCTCCCACAAAGACGATACTTGCACCAAATATTTCCCCACAAGGATGATCCTTGCACTTTCGTAATGTTTGGACGAAACATGCAATTTAGCCAAACTTTAGGAACGATTTATGCAATTTACTCTTTATATAATACAGACACTAGAATAAAAAGGAGGAGATCAAATCGTGGGTTAGAAATAAAAAAGAAAGTGCAAGTGTGAAAAAGTTAAACCTGAAAGGTATGTTAAATGATATTGACATGTTAATAGACGATAAAAAGGTAGACCAGGAGTTACTTAATAAGAGGGTGCATGTTATGAATTCGCTTCATGATCTGGAAAAGTTAGAGGCGTCGGAGTTAGCACAAAAAGTTAAGATAAATTGGTCGATTGAAGGGGATGAAAATTCTAGGTACTTTCATGGTATGCTTAATAAGAAAAGAAATCAACAAGCTATTCGTGGTATTTTAAAGGAAGGCACTTGGTTAGAGGACCCGATGTCTGTTAAAAATGAGTTTTTATCTCATTTTAAGGAAAGGTTCGATAGTCCTAGTTCATCCAGATTAGTGCTGGATATGGCTTTTCCGAATAGAATTAGCGCAGAGCAGCTCATTGAGTTAGAAATGAATGTGTCAAAAGAGGAAATAAAAAGGGCGGTGTGGGACTGTGGTTCTGACAAGTCTCCTGGGCCGGATGGCTTTACATTTGGTTTTTATAGAAGATATTGGGATACCATCGAAAAAGATGTGGTCGATGCGGTATCTTATTTCTTTACTGTTGGTAAGTTTCCTAAAGGTTGTAATGCTTCTTTTATTGCATTGATTCCTAAAATGCAAGACGCCAAAGTTGTTAAAGATTATAGACCGATTAGTTTGATTGGTAGTGTGTATAAAATTATTGCGAAAATCTTGGCGAATCGTCTAGTGGGGGTCTTGGGAGACTTAATTCATGAAGTTCAATCCGCGTTTATTGCAAATAGGCAAATCTTAGATGGCCCTTTCATCCTTGATGAGTTAATTCATTGGTGTAAATCTAAGAAAAAGCAATCGATGATTTTTAAAGTTGATTTTGAGAAGGCTTATGATTCGGTTAGATGGGATTACTTGGACGATGTTTTAAATAAGTTTGGTTTTGGTTCGAAATGGAGAGCGTGGATTCATAATTGTTTGGTATCTTCTAAAGGCTCGATTCTTGTCAACGGGAGTCCTACAGAGGAATTTTATTTTCGAAAAGGTCTTAAACAAGGTGATCCGTTATCCCCGTTTTTGTTTCTATTAATTATGGAGAGTCTCCATCTCTCTTTTCAGAATGTGGTGAATGAAGGTATGTTCAAAGGAGTTTCGGTTAGTTCTTCTTTGCATTTATCTCATTTATTTTATGCGGATGATGTTATTTTTATGGGACAATGGTCCGAATCCAATATCAATACTATTATTCAAGCATTGGATTGTTTTAACAAGGCTTCGGGTCTTCGTATGAATTTACATAAAAGTAAATTAATGGGTATAGCCGTTAAAGATGAGGTAGTTTCTAGAGCAGCAATCAAGATGGGATGTAGTACTTTGAAGACTCCTTTTACGTATCTTGGTATTAAAGTGGGTGGTTCAATGGCTCGTATAAAGTCTTGGGACGAGATTGTGGACAAAGTTCATTCTCGGTTATCGAAGTGGAAAATGAATACTCTTTCTGTTGGAGGTAGAATGACGTTACTTAAATCGGTGTTGAGTTCGACTCCTATTTATTATATGTCTATGTTTAAAGTTCCTTCTCAAGTCCTTAAATGTTTGGAAGGTATTAGACGTAAGTTCTTCATAGGAGCTGATTCGAAGGAGAACAAAATGTCATGGTTTAAATGAGTAGAGTTTTGGCGTCCAAAGATAAAGGAGGTCTAGGGGTATCAAGTCTCTTTGCGTTAAATAGAGCATTATTGCTTAAATGGGTATGGCGTTTTCAAAATAATAGAGATGCTCTTTGGTCTAGATTTATTTGCGCCATGCATGGGAACAGTGGGGGTCTCGATAAGGACTGCAAAGTCTCTTATACCTCTATATGGAAGAACATTACTATTGAAGTTAAAAGATGGCAAAACAAAGGTGTTGATTTATTGAGTTTTATGAATAAGAAGGTTGGTAATGGGTTAGAAACGATCTTCTGGGATGAAGTTTGGAGAGGCGACAAGAACTTTAAGTCTAGATTTCCTAGAGTTTATGCGCTTGAATCCGACAAGAAGATTACAGTGGCGACTAAAATGAATCATAATGATGTTGGTTTCTCTTTGCGTCGTTCTCCAAGGGATGGAGTGGAGATGGAGCAGTTCAGTTCTTTAAAAGCGATTCTTGAAGGAACGGTTTTATCTGATTCGAACGATAGGTGGAGCTGGTCCCTTGTGGGTTCAGGTGAGTTTTCGGTAGCTTCGGCTAGAAAGTACATCGATGAACATCGGTTAGGAGGAGCTTCTCATAAGACACGTTGGATTAAAGTGGTTCCTATAAAAATCAATATTTTGGCGTGGAAAGTTCGGTATGATTTCTTACCTACTCGTTTAAATTTGTCTCGTAGAAGTATTGAGATTCAGTCTATCATTTGTCCGAGTTGTAATAAGGAGGTTGAATCCACGAATCATATATTTTTTGCTTGTTCTTTGGTGAGAAATATTTATCGGAAGATTGCTACTTGGTGGGAGTTACCTTATGTGGAGTTTGATTCTTACGAACAATGGCTTGATTGGCTTACTTCTCTGAGAATGAGTTCGAGACATAAAAACATGTTGGAAGGGACCTTTTATGTTTCCTGGTGGCTAGTATGGAATCATCGGAACAAGTCCCTTTTTGATACAAAGAGTCCTTCTACGACGATTATTTTTGATGTTCTTGTATCTAGATCGTTTTTTTGGTGTAGATATAGGAGTAAGGCCAAATTTAGTCGGATAGAGTGGATGAAAAATCCGAACCTTATTTCTTTGTAGCTTTTTCTAGCTTCTTGCTAGTTTTAATATAATTCCGCTGTTCAAAAAAAAGACACTAGAATAAAAAGAAAACTAATTGCAAGGCTTGACATTAGGCCAATTTCCTAACGACTATTTTGGTAGAGACCCAATGTCCCAAAGGTTTCTGAGATGTTGATGCATTCCTGATTGTTTATCGAATCGATACCATAAAATTTTGAGACTTCATTATTGTTCGTAACGATCTGATTCATTGGTTTGAAATAAAAGAACTAGATACCTTCATACCTACGATAACGAAATGGACATGATTTTGAACCCATATTCTAATCATTGTAAGCTCGAGTGTATGGTTAAAAGGAATGATTCTTCTTTTTTATATATACAAGGCTATAAACTAGTAATGGCACTTTCATGCCGTTTTTGTGAGAAAGCCTCAAGTAAAAAGCATATATATGCTTTGGTGTCATTTGCTTATTTAAGAATATTTGGTGTTGTTCAGCTAAAACATTTACACAGAGGAAACCGAACATCTCATATCGATCTATATCTTGCAAAACGTGAATTCTCGGCAATACAGACAGATTCAAACACACAGACTGAAGAACCACATATACATGTTCGATCATAGACATGCATCTATATAATTCAGGAATTAACTTTTGTTTATTGTTTTCTCTTTTGGGTCATCAAATATGAATTTGCTACTTGCAAAACATGACCATTTTATAGGAAACACGAGATGATGAATTTACTCTTAATTTTTGATTGGTAGCAATATGTAAAACTGTAAAAGTTATAATGTTAATTGTTAAATAACAAATACATATTTTTTATGCCACAAATTAATTTAGTATTACTTACTTATACATCGTTCAAACAGATATTTTTCCCATTGTCATAAAATAAGCAACTTGTAAGTTGTAACCATGGTCAACTATCAAAGCGAGCATGTTAATTTATTCAATTTTTACTACAATACATCATCAATCATAATCAAATGCATGGGATAATTAGTTCGGGAACTTATGATTAAATAAGAATTTAGATTAAAAAAAAACCTACGACATTTTATGATAAAGAATTTATGGTTAAATAAGCAGCCGTATATTGGTAGGGCAAAAATATCTAAGGGCCCGTTTGGTATGAGGTATTTGGCTTTGAGGAATGGTTTCAAAGAAAAACCAAGTCGTTTGGTTTAAGTAGTTGGGTTATGTAACAGTATTTGACACCATCACTACTGGGTTTCACAAAGTCTAACTCTACCCCATGGTTTTCTGACATTCCTCTTGTACTTATCACAATAAATGTAAGGCTTTTTGTTTTCATTTTTAATGGCGTGTAATTTTTTCAATCATACAATTTATTGAACCATTCTTTTATTTAACCTTCATAAAGTTTAAAAAACATATATTAATTTTTATTCCTAATTACATTTTACAAAACAAACAACATTAATACTATCATTTAATTACTTTTCTTTCAAATCTTTTCTAAATCTAAATCCAATTCCAATCCCACTTACAAACCAAACGCACCCTAAATGTTTTCAAAGAAAGCTGGATATGAATCCTAGTTTACAAGATTGGATTAACCAAAAAAGAAATTAATAATTAAAATGGATTTCACGTTCATAATGACGTAAGAATATACAAATGAGCAAATAGGTTGTTGATGCAAGGCATGTCGTCACCCAACATTATATTTGTACTTATCAAATGAAAATTATATACAACGCATTAATAAAAGCTCACTCTAAGTGACATGCGTTTCTAGATACATCTAAATCGAAATGACACAAATTGTTGGACGATTCTCGTAGTTTCTAACATTGATAAATAAAATTCGATGTCGATTAAAAAAATATAGATTATACTAATGTGAGTTATGCAAAGAGATTGTTCATTGCTTGAAAAGTTTTTTTTTTTTTTTTTTTTAATGAAATGAGTAAATTGCATTTTTGGTCCCTGTGGTTTAGCTAAATTGCAGAATTGGTCCCTATCCTTTCAAAAGTGCAACGATAGTCCCTATTTTAAAGTTTGGATTGCAAATACAGTCCCTTGATCGATGTGAAATGACCAAATTGCCCCTGTCTTCTTTATAAATAAAGGTTATTTTAGTCACTTACTTTGGCCAAATACCAAACATGCAATGCAAACTCAAAATAGGGACTACCGTTACATTTTCGAAAAGATAAGGATCAAACCTGCAATTTGAAAATGCAATTTACTCTAATGAAAATGTAAGCATACATTACCAACAAAACCATTTAACAATTTACCAGAAGCAATGAGCCAAAGTGTAATGACATATTGATATGCCAAACACTCAAACCTTGCAACTATACTAGAACCAATACAATAACTAAAACTAATTCTGGATATGAACTATCTTCTACTGCTTCATTCTTTTTCACTAATTCACCAGCCTATGACTATTTCCTTTACTGATAGTAGGCAAGCCATCCACTAATGCAGACAAGTCTAGACCTCACATTAACAATCCACAAGCTGCCTCACAGAAAGGCCTCATCGTAGGCAGAACTCACATTTAGTGGCTACTCCTTCCCTCACACTTATGATCATATAAAAATAGATAGTCATCAAGGCCTCACATCCAATGAACTTCTACTCCTCATATCCCAAACATTCCATGTTCAAAAAAGCACAGTATTTGCAGCATACAGTCATGAACTAGAGTCTCCAACAAAGCAATGAGGCATTTTGAGTAATATACCAGCTCTGTTTTCAATCTCGATATAACTACAAGAGGAAATGCAACCGGTATTAGCTCAACTACATTTCCTTTCATTGACATTGACCTCTAACTACTTGTTTGCAGAAAACCTCCTAACCTAGCAAACAAGTCATGAATCCAACTCAGAAAGGCTTCATTAGGCTGATCTGAGTATCCTCTAGCTACAATAATCCAAAAACTGTAGTTGATTCCCTCACTCAAATTGTATTTATTCATTTGTGAGAGAATCCTCAAACTCTTTTTATAGGGAATTTGCTTTTCCATGATATTCTCCAAAATTCCCAGAGTTTGCATACATTTCCCCAATTTAGTTACCTTAAACCAAACAAAATAAGTTACCTCATTAATTAAC